>PVKP010002410.1:92360-124392 GCA_004027715.1 Plecturocebus donacophilus
TTTTTTTTTTTTTTTTTTTTTTTTTTTTTTTTTTTTTTTTTTTTTTTTTTTTTTTTTTTTTTTTTTTTTTGCAGCCTCCCCACTATCTATTGTTCTTTGACCTTTTAATTATTTGGCTATTTTAATAATAGCCATTATGTCAAATTTGCATTTCCCTGATGATTAGTGATGTGGAGCATTTTTTCATCTTTGTTGGTCATTTGTATGTCTTCTTTTGAGAAGGATTTAGGTCTTTTGTCCATGTTTTAATGGGGTTATTTATTTTTTGCTTTTTCAATTATTTAAGTTCATTCTAGATTCTGGATATTAGACCTTTGTCAGATGATTCTTTTGCTCAGCAGAAAGTCTTTTATTTAATTAGATCCCACTTGTCAAATTTTGTTTTTGTTGCAATTTTGTTTTGTTGCAATTGCTTTTAATGACTTAGTCACAAATACTTTTCCAAGGCCAGTGTATTAGTCAGTTCTCATGCTGCTAATAAAATCATACCCAAGACTGGGTAATTTAAAAGGGAAGAAGTTTAATGGACTTACAGTTCCACCTGGCTGGGGAGGCCTCACAAGCATGGTCAAAGGCAAATGAGGAGCAAGATCATGTCTTACATGGCCTGGGGGCAGGCCAGAGAGCTTGTATAGGGGAACTCCCCTTTCTAAAACTGTCAGATCTCCTGAGAATGATTCACTATCACAAGAACAGCATGGGAAAGACCTCATGATTCAATTACCTCCTACCAAGTCTTTCTCATGACATGTGGGAATTATAGGAGCTACAATTCAAGATGAGACTTGGGTAGGGACACAGCCAAACCACATCGCCCAATATCCAAAATGGTGTTTCTTTTTTCTAGAATTCTTAGAGTTTGAGGTTTTACACATCAATTTATCTTGTGTTCATTTTTGTACATAGTAAAAGGTAGGAGTCCAGTTTTATTTTTCTGCATACGGCTGGCCAGCTACAAATAAATACTTGGAATTTCCCCCAGATTTACTGATTTATCAGAATATATTAATCTGTTTATTACTGAAGAAATTATTCCAGAACATGAGTTTCTAAGATCAGATTTTAAACAGAGAAACTAAAGACAACCTAAATTCAAGCCATTCAGTAGAGTAGAAAAAAAAAACTTATTCTGCACTAAGTATAAGATTTCCCATTGTGAATCCCCTTACAAGTCAGTAGCAAGAGGCAGTAGAGTAGTTGTTATTTTTGAGGCTTCCTTTATATCAGTATGTTTACCTGTGTTATTTAATCACTTTAGATTTTCTAACATGCATAGGTAAGAATGAGAGTTACTTCAGACTAGGATTATTACTGACGTAAAAACTATTATAGTCTAGCTTAGATAATAGAAATGGAAAATATAATTAATTTATATTTCAGTTAAAAATTCTGATTCATTTAGACAAACTTAAAATCACACATACTTGGAAATTCAGCTCATGGGAAAGTTTTTGCAAAAACAAATTTTATGAGAATTTTTTATATTAGTAAAATACTGATAACAAAAGTTAATATTAATGGGGCACTCTCAAAATTTTCAGTCTAAATGTAATAAGAAACAAATTCCAATCTATAAGAATCAAAGAGATCATAGTGAAAATATCAACCCATGGATTTTCAGTTAAAAATGAAAAGAGAATAATGGCTTCCAGCTCCATCTATATCCCTGTAAAGGACATGATTTTGTTCCTTTTTATGTCTGTATAGCATTCCATTATTGATATGAACTACATTTTCTTTTTCCATTCTATCACTGATGGACATCTGGGTTGATTCTATGCCATTGCTATCGTGAATAGTGCTGCAATGAACATATGCATGCATGGATCTTTATAACAGAATCAGCAAACTAACGCAGGAACAGAAAACCAATCACCACATGTCCTTACTTATAAGTGGGAGGTAAACAATGAGAACACATAGATATATGGTGGGGTGAACAACACACACTGGGGACTGTAGGGGGAGGGGAAGTAGGAGCATCAGGAAGAATAGTTAATGTATGCTCGGCTTAAGACCTAGGTGATGGGTTGATCTGTGCAGCAAAGCATTATGGCACACATTTACCTAGATAACAAACCTGCACATGTACCCCAAAACTTGAAAAGTTGATGAAAAAAAAGAACATACAAATGGAATGTGGAAGATGGAGAGCTCTTGCTTTGCAAATCCAATTGACTGAAAATAGTTAATTCTAGTTGCGCTGATGGCCATTTAATTAGGCATACAAAGCTATAACTTCATTTCATGGTTACAGATTAGTAAATGTAAAATCTCACTTCTTAAATCCCTGATTTACATCTACTGATGGAATTGTTGATACTTTTCTAAAGTTAGAAATCTTCCCCTTCTCTCTACCTCTACTATATGTTTTGCAAGTCCCCGTTCTAAAGAATATTGTTCCTCTTAATGAATTCAGAAAATAAAGACCATTTAATATACATGGCAGTATTATTTGTCATCATTATTTTATAAAAATGTGTTTTTATTTTACCAGATTTATTGTGGATGAATTGGCATACACTAAACTGCACTCATTTACAGTGTAAGTACCTGGAGAAAATTTGACATATGAATAAATCTGGTGAATGCATTTACTAAAGTCAAGATTTCAAACACCTCAATAATTCCACAAAGTTTCTTCATGCCTTTAAAATCCCATCCTCCTACATTTCACCTCTTTTTCAACCTCAGTCAATCACTGATCTACTTTCTGCTACTATAGATTAGTTCAAATTTCCTAATACATATTTGAATTCATATACTATGTATTATTTTTTTCTTCTGGCTTCCTCACTCAGCATATTTTGAGATCCATCGATATTGTAGTGTATATCAATAGTTTATTCATTTGAATATGTGACTAGCATTCAATTGTATGTATATACCATAGTTTGTTCATCAGTGCATAAGGAAATGGACATTTTAATTGCTTCCAAATTTCATCTATTACAAATAAATGTTATAAACTTTTCTTATAAATCTTTATCTAGATATATGCTTTCATTTTTCATGGATAAATTCTACCTAGGAAGAGAATGGCTCGACCAAGTGATAAATGTTTGCTTAGCCTTGTAAGAAACTATCAAACTGTTTTCCAAAGTGGTTGTCCCATTTTACTTACCAACAGATGTTATCTGAGAGTTCCAGCTCCCACACATACACATTAACAGTTGGTAGGGTCAGTTCTTTTCTTAAACATGAACCAATCTAATTGATGTTTCTCATTGTGGCTTTAACTTTAATGATGAACGATATTGAGCTTCTTTTTTACATGCTATTTGTCATCCATAAATTACTATATTTTCTTTGATGAAATATTTTGCCAACCTGCTTATTCTATAGCTTTTTAAAAAATGGGTATTAACAATCTTTTATGTCTTCTGAACATGAGTCTCTTTTTTTAGGTATACAGTTGGAAATACTTCTTTCCAGTGTGTAGTTGATATTATCACACTACTAATAAAGTTTTTTAGTACCTCAGCACAATAGACACCATATATGACAATCTCATAGTTCACATTATACTCAACAGGGAAAATTCTAGAGGTTTTCTTCTAAGATCAGGACCAAGAAAAGTGTGCCCACTCTTGCCATTTTTATTTAACATAATACTGGAAGTCATACGCAGAGTGATTAGGCAAAAAAAAAAAAAAAAAAAAAAAAAAAAAAAAAAAAAAAAAAAAAAAAAAAAAAAAAAAAAAAAAAAAAAAAAAAAAAAAAAAGAGAGAGAGGAAGAGAAAAAGAGAACTGCATCTAAATTAGAAAGGAAGATGTTAAATTGTTCCTGTTTACAGATCACATGGTTTTTGATATAGAAAACTCTTAAGATTTCACCAAAATAACATAAGAATTAATAAATGAATTCAGTATATTTGCATAGCATTTCTATACACTAACAACTATATATTCTAAAAGGAAAGTAAGAAAACAATCCCATTTACAATAGCTATAATAAAATAAATATGTAAAAATAAATGCAACCAAGAAGATGAAAGAATACTGTGCTGAAAATAATAAAGCATTGTTGAAAAAAAATTGAGGAAGATACAAACAAATGGAAAATTGCTCTGTTTTCATAGATTAGAAAAATTAATATGAAATGTTTATATTACCCCAAGTGATCTGCAAATTTGAATAATATTTTTCACAGAAATAGAACAATTCTAAAATCTGTATGAAATAAACAACAAAGAAAACCTATGTAGCCAAGACAGTTTTGAGAAAAAAGACAAAGCCAGAGGCATCGTATTACCTGATTTCAAAATCTCCTTCAAAGCTATGGTAATTAAAACAGCGTGGTATTGGCAAAAAACAGACACATACACCAATAGAACAGAATGAAAGCCCAGAATTAAATCCACAAATTGATTTTCTACATAAATACCAAAAAAGAGCAGAAGAGATAAAGGTTTCTTCAATAAGTGGTGCTGGAAACTGGACACCCACGTGCAGAAGAATAAAATTAAACCCTCATTTCATACCATATACAAAATTCAATGCAAAATGAATTAAATACTTAAACATTAAGACCAGGAACTGTAAAACCACTAGACAAAAGCATAGGGGGAAAGCTCCAAGTCAATGGTCTGGGCAATGATTTCTTCATATGTAATCGAAAGGCACAGGCAACAAAACTGAAAATAGACAAATATAATTACATCAAACGAAAAAGTGTCTACACAGCAAAGGAAACAACTGACAGACTAAAGAGACAATTTATGTAATGAGAGAAATACTTGCAAATCATACATCCAGTGAGGGGTTAATATTCAAGATATATATAGGACGCAAACAACTCAAGAGTTTAAAAAAACTAAAAAGTTGGCAAAGCACTTAAAAAGACATTTCTTAAAAGAAGACATACAAATGGCCAAGTATGTAAGAAACAGCTTGACATCACTAACAATCAGAAAAATGCCAATCAAAACTACTGTAATATATCATATACCCTGTCAGGATGGCTATTCTCTAAAAATAACTATCCTAACATATTTACATATGTTTAATAAGTGTTGGGGAGAGTTTGCAGAAAAGAGAGCATTTGTATGCTCTTGTTGGGAATGTGAATTAATTCATCTATTGTGGAAAACAGCATGAATGTTCCTAAAGAAATTAAAAATAGAACTGCCATATGACCCAGTAATCACTTTTTGGGTATATATCCAAATTAAATAATATCATTATGTGGAAAAGATATCTTTGTTCCAATGTTTATTGCATCATTATTCACAATTTTTAAGATATTGGAATCAATCTAAGTGTTCATGAATAGATGAATAGGCAAATAAAAGTGATACAAAATGAGTACTATTCAGCTTTAAAAGAGGTGGAAATCCTCTCATTTGTGACATCATGGATGATCTTGAGAACATTATGTTAAGCAAAATATACCAGGCACAGAAAGACAAATACTAAATCACAGATCCACTTATATGTAGAATCTAAAAAAGATGAATTCTCAGAAAGAGAACATAACACGTTGTTTATCAGAGGCCAACAGTGTAGGTGAAGGGACTGGGGAGATATTGGTCAAAAGACACCAAATTTGAATTAGGAGGAATAAATGCAAGAGATCTATTTTACACCACACTGACTATAGTTAATAACAATGCATCCTATACTTAAAAATCACTGAAAGAAACAGGTTCTCATCACAAAAAAACTTATATGAGGTAATGCATATGTCAAATTGCTTGATTTAACCCATTCTTCTATGTATACATATATCACAACATAGTGCTGTACCCCATAAATGTATACAATTTCTATATATATGTATACAACCAAAATACATGTATATGTTACTGTTCCTTATTTCTCTGATGTACATGGTATATATCATATATATATATATCAGTGATTAAAATATATATATTTAATAATATATATATTTATTTTAACTTTCATTATTTTTCTGTGGTAGTTTTGTTTTCTACTGGCCACTTTCAAGGTTTTGCCTTTGTTCTTAGTCTTCAATAATTTGAATTTGCTATAACCAAGTACAGTCTTGGGATTTTGTTTGTTTGTTTTATTTTAGGTATTTATCCTGTTTAGTGTTCACTGAGATTCTTGCTCTATGGTTAGGTGTGTATCATTACTTTTAGAAGGTTCTCAGTCATTATTACTTCAAATATTTATTCCTCCCTGGTCTGTCTTCTCATTCTCAATCTAGTATTCCCATTACATATATGCTGCACATTTTGAGAGAGTTTGCAGACCTTGAAATTTCCATTGTCTACTTTTTTAAGATTAGTTTTGCTTTTAATTTCTATTCAAAAAGTTTCTAATGATAGATCTTCAAACTTCTTCATCAATTCTTTCCTCAGCCATGCCCAACTTGCTGATAAGCTCATCAAAGCAATTCTGCATTTCTGTCAGAATTTTTTACTTCTAGAACTTCTTTTTAATTCGTTCTTAAATTTTCTTTATATTATTTACCTTTATTACATGTTATCTACTTTTTTTGTTAGAGACTTTTATATACTAATCACAGTTATTTTAAATTGTCTAATTCCAAAATCTATAACGTACATGAGTCCTGTTCTGTTTGCCTCATATCTTCAGGCATTTTTTTCCTTTGTCTTTTGGCAAGACTTAAAAATTTTTGTTTAAAGCCAACATGATGTATTGGGCATAAGGAACAGATGTAAGTAGTCCCTTATTTTGAAGTGTTACATCAATCTGGCGAGAATTCGGGCTAATTTTAAAGTCTCTTGTAGCTATAGACTTCAATCTTTTACTTACCCTAATATCCTTTTTCTTGCCTTTCATTTTATATTTGAGTTTCCCTAAAAACTCCTTCTTAAGTAGAATGTGTACCTTCCATCTCTTTCAAATGTAATCTACTTTTATTATACAAGAACCCTGCTGATATGATGGGAAGGTAGAAGAGAGGAAAAACATTCTATAATCTTATTATCAAATCTTGGTAGTAATGTTATACTCCTATCCCTGATATTGACGATATGTATCTACTCTCTTTTTGTTGTAGTCAGTCTAGCTAGAGGTTTATCAATTGATATTTTCAAAGAACTAGCTTTTGGTTTCTCTGATTTTTCTATTGTTCTTCTGTTTTTTACTTCACTGATTTTCTTGCCGATGTTTATAATTTCTTTTATTTTCCTACTTTATGTTTAACGTGCTCTTCTTTTTCACTTCCTTAATAAGACACTAAAGACCATGATTTATGAACTTTATTCTTTCCTAAGATAGATATATAGTGTTACAAATTTCCAATTAAATACAATTATTTGTGACATCTCACAAATCTTTAAATATCTTTATTTTATTTTTTCAACTTTCATTTTAAGATTCATGGTACATGTGCAGGATGTACATATGTTCCAGTGTTGTTTGCTGCACAGCTCAACCCATCACCTAAGTATTAAGCCCAACATCCATTAGCTATTCTTCCTGATGCTCTCCCTCCTCCCACGCCCCGCCCCCTGACAAGCCTCAGTATGTATTCTTCCTCCTCAGGTGTCCATGTGTTCTCAACACACAACTCCTACTTATAAATGAAAATGTGTGGTGTTTGTTCTGTTCCTGTGTTTTCAGTTTAATCAGTGAGGATAATGGCTTCCAGCTCCCTCATGTCCCTGCAAAGGATATGATCTCATTTTTTATGGTTGTATAATATTCCAGAGTGTATATGTATCACATTTTCTTTATTCAATCAATCATTGATGGGCATTTTGATAGATTCTATGTTTTTGCTATTGTTAATAGTGCTACAATGAACATATGCGTGCATACATCTTTATAACAGAATGATTTATATTCCTTTGGGTATACATCCAGTAATGGGATAGCTGGGCCAAATGGTATTTCTTCCCCTAGATCTTTGAGGAATCACCACATTGTCTTCCACAGTGGTTAATCTAATTTACACTCCCACCAAGAGTGTAAAAGCATTTCTTTCTCCACACTGTTTCCAGAATCTGTGGTATTTTGTGTGCCTTTATTTTAATTGAATTCAAAGTACTAATTTTTTGACATAGATTATTGTGTTATTTTATGTACAAATATCTGGATTAATTTAAATCTATTGTGGTTATATTGTAGTACATACATTTTATTATTTCAATCCTTTTAGATACATTGAGAGTTATTTTATGGCCTGCTCACTTCATTTGATTTCCTTTTCTCTCTGAGTTTCATGTTAGACAGTTTTCTTGCTCTAAATCTTTGAACTTCTGTTTTCAGGTCCACAATCTTTCATCTTGCAGTATATAATTTACTGTTATACCACTGAGGATATTTTTCACTTACTCAGTTGCTTTTATGACTATAAGTTCTGAGTCTTTTTAATGGCATCTATGTGTATTTGAATATATGAGACATAGTTGTACTTAATTCCATATGCTTGTCTGTTAATTCTAAAACTTCTGTCAGCTCTGCATTGGTTTTGATTGATTGATTTTTTTCTCTATTATTAATCATATTTCCCTGCTTCTTTACATGTTAGATGATTTTTATTAGATTTCAGATATCGTAAATTTTATCTGGGTAATTGATATTTTTATATTTTATCAATATTTTCTTCTAGGAAGTAGTCAATATCAGGAGAGCCATTTGATCATTTTTGCCTTTTTGGAAGAATTTTAGCAGAATTGGCACATTGCTCAGTGTAGGGCTATTCTCCACTA
Source organism: Plecturocebus donacophilus (assembly GCA_004027715.1). NCBI lineage: Eukaryota > Metazoa > Chordata > Mammalia > Primates > Pitheciidae > Plecturocebus > Plecturocebus donacophilus. The sequence continues at coordinate 101,012 of PVKP010002410.1, forward strand.
TTGAGGCAAGACTATTCTGTAACCTCTACCCAATGTGACATTAATCATGAGGTTTTCTGGGATGCTTAAACATCACTACTCCCACCCCTCTTACCATTAATCCTTTAGGTGATTTTTTTCCCTGGCCTTGGATTGTTTTCTCACACTTGAGTACTAATCAGAATTCTGCTAAGCACTCAAGAGGGAATCTCTACAGGTTTCTAAATTTCTCTCTAATTTTCTGCTGTTCTGTAATCACCAGTACTCAGCCCTACAAATTTTTGGTTCTCTGTTTCTCTCTGACTGTCAGTTCTGTTTCCTCAATTCAGGGGGAATTCTGGTCTCCACCTAAGCTAATCTTTTCTTCACCATGGCCTCAGAACTGTCATAAAGGAACAATCGTAAGGCTCCCCTCATTTGCTTACCATTTTTAATCTAACATAAAATAAATTAATTTAAAAAAAAAGAATCACTGTTCTTTGTTGCTAAATTTTTAGTGCCTTAAAAATTATTGTTTTATATTATTTTCATTTTTGTTGTTGTTTGGTCAGGAGGGTAAATCAAGTCCTCTTTTCTTCATCCTGACTGAAAGCAAAGTCTCTGATAGTAGTATTTTCAAATACATTAAATTTTGAAATAATTTTGTATACTTTATTAAAACATTTAAACACTTTGAGATTATTAAAATTTCATATATATGGCCTAATAACTGTGGGGAAGACTTCAAGTAATTTAATGTAGACATTTAATTGTGTTATCTGAAAATTCTGAAATAAAACATTTAAGTGAGAACCAAGAAGAAAGCCCAATAAAGCACAAAGTAGAATATAGTAAGTTTTGTTTTGCTTTTCACTTTAAATTTGGATATAGGTGCTCTAAAATAAAGTGATTTTTACTTTGATTCCACTTTTAGTATAACAATGCCTGAGACAAAACTGGATGGCTTACAAACAAAATAAAAACCTTAGCTTGGAGAAGGAAATCTTGATAAACACTTTTATTATTTTTATTTTTCTGAGACAAACATCTTAACTCTTCTTTAAAAATTGGTTAGTGGTACTTAACTGATGGAAAGGGATCTCAAAATAGAGAAAAACAATTATCCTACCACTGTGAAATTTTTCTTTTATACAGTACAATGTAACTTTTTTCACTCCTTTTAAGAAAATAAAATTCAAAGTCATTACCATTAGTTAGAACCACAGGAAATAGCCTCCCAGTCAGACAGATGGCTCAACAAGCTTATTAATGAAGGAATTTTCTATTCTGGATTTCTCTACATGGAGACTGAAAAGGAAAAGAAAGCAAAAACTCCAGGATATATCATTCAAAATTGGAATCGATTTTAATAAAGAATAACAAACATTGGCATGTATTTCAGAATGCACTTTAGAATTACATCATGCCTGCCCATTTCCACCTTATTTCAGGTCTTCATTACTTTTCACATGAATTCTGTACTAGCCTTCTAGTTATTTTCAATTCCCGATATTCACGTCTCCCAATAGTTTTTCAAACTTCTGGTAGTGTAAGTTTCACATGGCCCAATTTCCACAACTTCCCTGCATTCAAGCATCCAAGGTGGTTTGATTTAATTGTCACAGCTAATCAAAATTTAATTCCTCCTTTTAAGAAAGTTGTCTTCGGCTTTCATCCAAACTTGTTTGTTCCTTGTCCTCAAAATAAGCCACGGGACTACTCATGTCAGACTTATTCTAACAGCCATATTAATTAATCCACTGATATTGTTTGGATCTGTCCCTGTATAAATTGCAAGTCCAATTTTACTACCCAGTGTTAGAGGAGGGGCCTGTTGGGAGGTTGTTTTATTGTGGCAGAAGATTTCCCACTTGGTTGGCACTCTTCTCATGATAGAGTGAGTTATCATGAGATCTGGTTGTTTAAAAGTGTATAGCACCTCCGCTCTCTCTGTCTCTTCCTCCTGCTCTGGCATCTAAGATGTGCCTGCTTCCCCTTCACCTTCTGCCATGAATGAAAGTTTCCTGCAGCCTCCCCAGAAGTCAAGCAGATGCCGGTGTCATGCATCTCATACAGGCTGCCAAACTGTGACCCAATTAAAACCTCTTGTCTTTATTAATTACCTGGTCTCATGTATTTTATAGCAATGTAAGAACAATTCAATACAAAAAAATGGTATCAGGACTGGAGTATTTCTATAAAAATACCTGAAAACGTGGAAGCATCTTTGGAATTGGATGACAGACATTGGAAGAGTATGGAGGGCTCAAAAGAAGATAGGAAGAAGAGGGAAAATTTGAAACTTCCTAGAGACTTGTTAAATTGTTGTGACCAAAATGCTGATAGTGATGCCAACAACAAAGTCCAGGCTGAGGAGGTCTCAGATGGAAATGAGGAACTTATTGGGAACTGGAGCAAAGGACAAGTTTGTTACACCTTGGCAAAGAGCTTGGTTGGATTGTGCCCCTGCACCAGGGATCTGTGGAACTTTGAACTTGAGAGTGATGATTTACGGTAACTGGTGAAAGAAATTTATAAGCATCGATGTGTTCAAGTTGTGACCTGGCTATGTCTAACAACTTATGCTCACATGCATGAGCAAAAGAAATAACCTGAAACTGGAATTTATATTTAGAAAAGAAGCAGCACATATAAGTTTGGAAAGTTTACAGCCCAGTCATGTAGAAAAGTCTGTATTCAGCTAATTCAAAATAATTCAAGCTGGCTGCAGAAATCTGGATAAGTAAAAAGGAGCCAAGTGCCAATATCCAAGACAATGGGGAAAAGGCCTTGAAGATATTTTAGAGACCTTCATGGCAGCCCCTCCCATCACAGGCCTGGAGGTTTAGAATGAAAGAATGGTTTGGGGTGCCAGGCCCAGGGCTCTACTGCCCTGAGCAGCATAAAGACATTGCTCCCTATGTGCCCACTGCTTTAGTTCCAGCCATGGCTCAAAGGGACCCAGGTAGAGCTTGAATCACTGCAAATGATAAGTCTTGATGGCTTCCACGTGGTGTTAAGCCTGCAGGTGCACAAAATGCAAGAGTTGGAGGCTTGAGAGTCTCTCCCTCAATTTTAAATCATATATGGAAAAGCCTGATGTCCAGACAGAAGCCAGCTGCATGGGCAGAGCCTTAATGAAGAGCCTCTACTAGGGCACTGTGGAGGGGAAATGTGGGGTTGGATCCCCCACATAGAGTCCCCACTGGAGCACTGCCTAGTGGAGCAGTGAGAAGAGGACCACATCTTCCAGACCCGAGAATTATAGATCCACTGGAAGTTTACACTCTGCACCTGGGATAGTCACAAACATTTAACACCAGCCCGTGAGAGTAGCCGTGAGGGCCAAACCCAGAAAAACCACAAGGGTAGAGCTTCCCAAGGCCTTGAGAACTCACTTCTTGCACCAGTGTGTCCTGAATGGTGATATGGAGTCAAAGTAGATTATTTTGAAGCTTTAAGATCTAACAACTACCCTGCTGGGTTTCAGACTTACATGAGGCCCGTAGCCCCTTTGTTTTGGCCAATTTCTCCCTTTTGAAATAAGAGTATTTCCCTAATGCATATAGCCCCATTATAATTTGGGAGTAACTAACTTGTTTTTTAGGCAAAGCGGACTAGCCTTGTCTTAGATGAGACTTTGGACTTTGTTCCTCTGAGTTAGTGCTAGAATGAGTTAAGATTTTGAGAGACTATTGGAAGGGCATGACTACATGATTGAATAATGTTATGTGAAAAAGACATAAGATTTGGGAGGGACCATGGATGGAATGATATGGTTTGGATCTATGTCCCTGCTCAAATCTCAGTCAAATTGTAATCACCAATGTCAGAGGTGGGACCTGGTGATAGGTGGTTTGATTGTGGGAGCTTATTTGCCCCTTGGTGTTGTTCTCATAATGGTGAGTGAGATCCGGTTGTTTGAAAGGTGTAGTACCTCCCCCATCTCTCTCTTGCTCCTGCTCTGTTTATGTAAGATATGTCTGATTCCCCTTCACCTTCTAACATGATTGTAAGTTTCCTGAGGTCTCCCCAGAAGCCAAGCAGATGCCAGCATTATGCATCCTGTACAGCCTGTGGAACCATGAGCTAATTAAAACTATTTTCTTTATAAATTACTTAGTCTCAGATGTTTATTTATAGCAATGCAAGAAGGACCTAATACACCCACTAACAGATTTTCTTATTCTGTATTCTAGCTGTGCATGCCCTGATCCTTCTATAAAATCTGACTGACCTCTGACATCCCACCTTCTATGATATTCACTTACCAAACACAAGCCAGTGAATCCATCTCTCTTCCAAACAGGCATTCACTTTTTTTCTCTTGTTATTTAATCATCATCTATAGCATTCCTTACAATAACTGTCCATCACATTTTTCAGCCTATAAGATATAGCCCACATTTCCCAAACTCCCATTTTCCCATTCCCACTTCTGAGGATTTAACTCCTCACATTCTACTTTAGGGAAAATAGAAGCTATATCCCTTATTTTCCTGCAATTGAACATATCCAGGATCCTTTGCTATCCTTCTCCCTTCCTATTACAATAGCAGAATTATTCTTCCTCTTGCCTAAACTCAGTTACTCCACCTGTAATTGGGTCTCATTCACTTCTGTCTTCTAAGCTATCTATTATCTCTTTTCACTTTTGATATTTACCTTCTCCTCAAGTGAGTTGCTCTTGTTGCCTTAAAATAAAATTCTCCCAGCATGCTACATTTCTGTCTCTCACAGTTCCCTTCTCCATCTACCCTTGTGAACTTCAGACCAGCATATTCAATAAGCTTTTTCTACTCATTTATTTAGGTAACTCCAAGTCATTTGAAGCTCAATATGCCGAAAATAAAATTTACAACTTCATACATTCCATCCCACTTAAAAAAAAAAAATAAACAAAACTCCACTAAACAAAACTCCAAATAAACAAACAAAACTATTTCCAGAGTTTTTTTGTCTCAGTGGCTCTCACTGTCAGCAAGCCAGGAACTTAGACATCGTAATTCATTTGGTCTTCTCCCTTTCACTCCATATAGAGTCCATCAAAAGATCTGGTCAGTTGTGTATCCTAAATACCGATGATATTCACCTCCTTTTCTCCATCTCCACTTCTACTGTCTCAGAAAAGCTGTCTTCATTCATGACTATAAGCATTTTAATCTGCATTCTGTCTACAGCATTCAGCCAAGATCCTGCTGAAGTGTCCAACATCTCTATTGCTAAACCAGTGGAAAGTTTTATGTCTTTATCTTGCTTGACCTCTGAGCAGAATTCAGCATTGTTCTTGATCCTGTCCTCCTTGACACACTCTTGATCCTTGTTTTCCATGAAAACTTCTAAATTTTTGCCTATTTTAGCCATTCTTTCTCAGATCTCTTTTTTGACTTTTCGATTTTTACTGGACCATCAAAACTGAAGTTTCATAAGAAGTCTCTCTCTCTCGACCTATCTCTATTTCTATCATTTCTCGTTAAATGATCTTATTCATGACATGATTTCATTGAATATTTATATACGCTTCTCCATTATCTTGGCTCATTAATATCTCACCTCCTGAAGAAAAGCCTTTTCAAACCTCATAGTTGATGTTAATTCTCCTATTAATTACTCTCACATCTTCTTAGCTTCCTTTATAGTACTTACTGTTTTTAATTTTAAACTTTACATGATTATTCTATTATTATTTTTTATATCATTATACTGTTTGCTACAGGAGATATAGTTTCAGATTTTTAACTTGTATTTTACTTTGTATTTCTATGCAAAGTTCTTAGAACTATACCTTGAATATAATAAATTTGGAAACTAAACAATTTCCAAATTAAAAAATATTTAATGTTCAAATAAATAATATTCAATGTACTATATTGATTATGACTGATGGTTAAGAAACTCTTTACTTTTATACTGTCTATAAAAAATAAGCAAATTTGCTTCATTATACATACTGTGAAAGGGAAATATCTTGAGTCCCTAAAATCATTAAGGAAAATTCAAGCTGGAAAGTGCTTAGGTCAAACTTGCTGCCCATTCTACTCAAAGTTATTCCTCTGCTCGCTGAGATAGATGCATATATGATTACTTCCTTTGGAAAGGCTAATCAGAAACTCAGAAGAATGGAATCCTTTGTGTCTCACCTATCTGTGACCTGGGATCTCCCTCCCCATTTCGAGTCTTCATGCCTTTGGTTCAAGTTGTCCTGTCTTTTCAGACTAAACCAATGTACTTCTTACATATACTAATTAACGTCTCATGTCTCCTTAAAGTGTATAAAACCAAGATGTGCCCTGACCAACCACTTTGGGCACATGTTCTCAAGAATTCCTAAAGGTGTGTCATGGGTGCTTTCTCAACCTTGGCAAAATAAACTTTCTAAATTTACTGAGACCTGTCTCAGATTTTCTGGGTTCACAGTAGTATTGCTTGCAAAGCAATTACAAAGATGACAGCTTTGATGTGATACATTCTTTCCTGTTTTATAGTGTAAATGTTGTAAGCTGTGACATAGTAAATACATTTCAGTTATTAGGATCTTCACATATTTTCTCATCAGTCGATACTTTAGATGTAACCTGGTGAAAAATTAAGAAATAAATGTTAATTGCATTAAAATGATGATTTCCCCCTAAAATATTGAACAAACCCACTTCTATATCAGCATAAATTAAATCATAATGCTACATTCTTTTTCCTTTTTCTCTGCACAATACAATTATTGTGCTTATTGAGCTCTGAGAGCAATTATGTTCAATGAATGTATTTTCTCCATAATAAAGAACAAGATCATATTAGTACTTGAGAATTCAATTGGCATACCAGGCCTTTCAATCAATGTATTCCTTCTCAAGTTACATTCTGTATTAAGATCTGCTTTATACTTATAAGAAGAGAGAAAATATATATATGGCATTTTCATTTTAAAGCAACTTTCATCTGCAAAGTCATCTGCCGTGAAAATCTTAGTGAAACAAACAACACGGTATCACGTATGTGTCTTTCTTACTCAAAAGTAAATGTAAATGTCTATTTGAAGCAAAAGGTTTGCTTTGAAAGATTGGTTTCCAAAGAGAGCATGTGTTGTCCTTAAAATACCGCACTTTTAACATATTGGTAGAATCAGTCACATCCTGTCAGATCATAATCATGTAACCGGGGGTCGGGTGCAGGGGCTCAGCTCCCTCCCAGCGCTTGCTAAAGATGTAACTGGGGGATGGGAGCAGAGCTGCGGGGACATCCCAAAGTCGCTTCCTGTTCTCCCATCCCACGTTTTCCGTGATGCGCCCAGGTCCTTGACCTCTCTTACCCCAGGAGTGGGGAAGGGGACCTGGAGGCGCCTGAGCTTACCATTGGAGTAAATATCACGAACCCAAAGAGTGGAGCAGAGAGCGATTTAGTAGGCAGAAAGAGAGCAGAGAAGGAGCGAGGGAGCTCCCACACTGCCGTGTGAAGGAATCCAAGGGAGGATGGCACAGGTAGGGTGCAGGGGGATTTTCACCCCGGTTTATTCCCGCCCCATTCATGTTCTACTCCAGTGAGAGGAGTCCTCTCAGTCTTCCTCTGGAGTGACTGATCCTCGACTCTGATACTGGGTTGGCTGCTAGGTCCACAACAGAGGCCCTTCCTCTCAGAGCTTTTTGGGAGCCTTTTTAAACAGAGGAGCACACCTGGAAATTTTACCTAGCCAGTGCCACAGGGAAAGTCAGACAAGGAACACTAAGTTCCTGGATGGGGACTAGGGTGGAGGCGTGCTGCTGGGAAATTTCTGCCATGGCCCTTGTGGACCCAGTTTTCCTTCACACAGTACCTCAGTAGTTGGATTTTCTCCCCCTCCCTTCCCTATGTTTATGGATCATCTCAGAATGTGTCATTCTATTACTCTCTTTCCATCTTTAGAAAATTAATAATATTTTCTTATTAGAACAGAATTAATTTTAGTTGTCAATCTGTGAAAACTAAAGGCTGTAGAAGAAAACGAAAAGAACCAAAAGTAGAATAAGCAGGAAGCAGCTTGCTGCAGGGAGGAAAGCATGACGTTCTCCACCAGCTGTTAGCTAAGGTTGTTTTATTGTGGCAGAAGATTTCCCACTTTAACATCTCAGAGCTGTAGTTTTCCTGCATTCAAAGGAATATTTTATGTATGATATATATATATAACATGTCTGATTTCATCAGTAAAGATAGAGAACTCTGTGAAGTAATTAGCTTTAGAGTTTGTTTTTTGGTTTTTGTTCTTTCTTGAGACAGAGTCTTGCTCTGTTGCACCCAGGCTGGAGTGCAGTGGTGTCGTCTCAGCTCACTGCAACCTCCGCCTCACAGGTTCAAGCAATTCTCCTACCTCAACCTCCCAAGAAGCTGGGATCACACGTGTGAGCCACTGTGCCCAGCCTAGAGTTTTTTCAGTAACCTGCATCATAGATATGCGTTGAGCAAATCTATTATTCCCTACTTACATGATACCAAAATGTTTTTATATGGCCTAATATGGTCTAATATTAATCTGTGTCCTTAAATTAAATACTGTCACACATTATAGCTGTCTCTACCAAAAGATCTAAATCTTAAAAATATAATTTAAAAAATAAATGGAGATGATTTAGGACTTGTTTGGGTTCAGTTTAGTTCTATGACTTTCTCTCTATAACCATAAGCATGTTTTAGGATATCTACTAATAACTTTACTCATTATTGTTTTTATCTATATAATAGAGCATTTGAAAATTTAAGAAAAAATTCAAACACCAAACAATATGGCTAATGTGGTAGCTACTGATCTGATAATTTAATTAATTCCTAAGACCAATAATTTCTATATAGTCATGTACCACATAGCAATGTTTCAGTCAACGTTGGACTGCATATGTGATGAGGGCCCCATAAGAGCTTAATGAAGCTGAAAAATTCCTATCTCCTGGTGATGTCGAGGTGCATTTTTTGTTTTTCTTATAAATTTAGTGTAGCTTGAGTGTACAGAGTACAGAGTCTACGGTATGTACATTAATGTCCTAGGCTTTCACATTCACTCACTACCTATTGACCCAGAACAACCTCCAGTCCTGCAACCTCCACTTATGAGGCCTGCTTATACAGGTGTATCACATTTTTTCTCTTATACCATATTTTTACTGTGCCTTTTCCAGGTTTAAGTATGTTTAGATACACAAATACTTACCATTGTATTATAATTGCCTAATTTATTAATAATATAGTAGCATGCTCTACAGGTTTGAAGACTGGAAGCAATAGGCTATTCCACAAAGCCCAGGTGTGTAATAGGTTATATCACCTAGGTTTGTGTAAGTACATCCTATGGTGTTTGCGCAATGATTAAGTGACCTAATGACACATTTTCCAGAATGTAGCCCTGTCATTGTGATGCATGAGCACTTTAATTGTGTGATAAAACAAGAGGATACCTCCTCAACAACAAGAAACAAAGCACTTAAGGGCTAAGTCAATAAATTATGTCAGAGAAAAATGTATAAAGTAACATCACTAGGTAAAAATGTTAAATAATCAAAAAGAGGTGTTACAGTTTTTTGTTTAATTAACAATATTTATTAACAACATAATATATAGCTAGCTTCATACTATGCTACTAGGAGTATAGAATAAGAAAATGGTAAATTCTTATCTCTGTTAAATATTGAGTTAGAAATGCAATACCTGAGCATGAAATCTATAATCTTGCAGCAAAAAAAAAAAAGATTTGCATTTAAAATTAGGGGTGAGAATATAAGTTTGAAAGCAAACACTAAGAAGCACATGGCTAATACTTTGTTCAGTAAATGTGTGCTATGGGTAGTCATTAGAATGAAAAATATTTGTTATAATCATCTGAGAAAGTATCATGGTAGAGTTGGGATTTATATAAACTTTAAGAAGTAGTTAGCTTAGGAAAAGAAAAACATGCCATACCCATTACCAGCAGAACATACAAACAGAAACCACAAGAAAATATGATAAGAAAATGCATATTTTTTATTGAGAGACAGAAATACACTTTTATTGAGAAGAAAACACACTCTCGAAAGTAGTGAAAAGAAGGTTAGGTTGAATTACTGTGAATTGTCACATGTACTATTAATATGTTTCTAAACTTGATCTGAAAGGTAATGTGAATATTTTTTGTTTATTGAGCAAAAAGCATTTCTCTTTTATTTATTTACTTTTCAGAGACCATATCTTGCTCTGTTGCCCAGGCTGGAGTGCAGTGGCATGATCATAGCTCACTTCAGCCAGGGAGTCCTAGGCTCAAGTGATCTCACTTCAGCCTCCCAAGTAGCTGGCACCACAGACACCTGCCACCATGCCTAGGTACTTTTTTTTATCTTTTGTAGGGATAGAGTCTTGCAATATTGCCAAGGCTGAGCTTGAACTCCTGGATTCAAGCAGGACTTTGAATCCTGCCTCAGCCCCCCAAAATGCTGGGATTACAGGTGTGAGCCACCACAGTTGGCAAAAAAGCATTTCTATTTTTACATTTCACAGTAAGCTTAAGTTAAAAATGTACTAAACATATTAAACTCTAATTTTAGATCGGATACTATGCTGAAATTTTGTTTTCTTTAGATTCATTGTATAATCATGAAGATAAGGAAAATGACAAAAAATGTTGGCATTCCCATGAGATCACACACACACACACACACACACACACACACACACACACACACATATGATTGCATTTTAGGTTTTGGAGTACATGTGAAGAACATGCAAGATTGTTGCATAGGTACATACATGACAATGTGGTTTGCTGTCTTCATCCCCATCACCTATATGTGGCATTTCTCCCCATGTTATCCCTCCCCAACTCCCCCCCCCGCCCCCTGCTGTCCTGAGATCACCTTTTATCAGGTGACTGTCTGAAGACAGTTGAGGTAATAGCTGGCAGTGGATCACCTCTGCTTCTGCCTGGCTAAAAATAGTCAATGAAAGTTGCCTAAAACTCTATCGTAAATATTTGCTCATTTTCCTAGGCATATTCCTATTACTCTCAAATCTGTGCATATTATTTACTTTTGTGGGGTTGCTATATTATTATTAAAATCTATGGTGATATATGTTGGCTCATTTAGTTTAGTATCTTAAAAATCAATTTATCAAACTCAGTAATTTACCCAGTAGCACAGGTATTGATGAATGGCTTGAAATAATATAAGGAAATTTTCCTTGAACTCTCACATATTACCATCTCTAAAGGAATTACACACTAATTAGAACCCAGCCTTCCTCGTTATTTTGTTAACTGGAGATCAATTTGCTAATCACTAAATAATGCAAAAGCATGACAGGGATAATGTATATCACCTCTGCCTTATAATTGCCAGACTTGACTGATGTCTTGGAGCCTGTCAGGACTTCTGGATTTAGAGTACAGGCTAATGCAGTAGCCTTCATTAACAGGCAGCAGAGAACTACCTGCTGCATAAGCATAATGATGAGCATCTCACTCTATCACAGGCAGGAATGTCTTGAGAAACAGCACCGTGCTCTGGGATTGCTTTGAGTATTTCTTTCCCATGAGATATTTGTATACAGCTGGTGCTGGGACTCACAAGTCTCTCACTTTTGGTTAAATGTCATAAAAAAGACATAATTTTTTCTATGCAGATTTGAGAAAGGAAAAATCTATATTTATGTTTACTCTAGAAGAAAATTGATCTTTTCTTGGAAAAATTGAAACAATACAAAATCCCCTTAGCAGTTTCAAAATGCAGAAGTTATAAAAAAAGTAAGATTCCTAGTAAAATATCCATGTGAATGCCAGAGGCTAATTTTGTTCTCACTCATGGAAACAAAATCTCAAGTGAGCCTAATTTTATTAGTTCATCGATGTTGTTACTATCTCAAACTGAAAGACTTTTTTTTGGCACTAAATTCACCAATTTTTTTTAAATCATTTGGTTAAATGCATTATGTATTCATTTCCAATATAGAAGAGAAAAAGGATCAAAGTTCTGTGCATTACCAATGTACACATGTTCTATAAGTAAGAAATTGAAATATAGAATTTTTCATTGTCTATTTAACATGAAGTAAATTTAATAAAAGCAATTTATTTAAAAAATAATTCTTAGACCTAAGTGTTCCATCAAATCTTTCTACTTGCTTTTCTTATGAAACATTCACAGTCTTTCTGTGTGCTGTTTGTTAGCATATTTTAAATCTCCTAAAACTGACAGTTATATTTTAAAATGTAGTATTGTAGTATATCAGGATTTTTTTTTAGAAATATATCACAGGACTAGAATTACAGAGAAAAAACGGAGATTTAAGAAAATGTCAATCTTCATAACTTAGCATTATTATTTACATTAGGAATGTTAAGAAAACATATGGTTAAAGCATTATGATTGTCATAGGTGTGGAGTCTGAAAAGTTGACTGCTTTGTACTTAATTGCGAGCATTAATATTGAAAGTTAAAGGAGAGAGACAACAAAATGGGCAAACATAAAAAGCCTACCCTGTGGTCTCCTTTCTTAATAATTCTGCATCTTTGTTAAGAAGTGTGACTTTTTAATTAAATAAGTAGATCGTTTAGGGAGTACATTAGTCAGGGTTCTCCAGAGAAACAAAACCAACATATATATATACATATGTATATGTACATATGTATATATGAGCTGAGAACTCCCATGTTCTGCCTTCTGAAAGCTGGAGACATAGGAAAGCGGGTGTTGGTATAGTTGGAAGGCCTGAGGGACAGAGAGCTGATGGTGATGATTCCACTCAAAATTATATGGCCTGATAAGCAGAAAGGAGTGCCAAGAGCATGAGAAGATTGTTGTCTCAACTCAAGAAGTCGGGCAGAGAGTGAATTTAACCTTATTCTGTCTTTTAGTCATTTTCAGGTCCTGAATGAGTTGGATGATGTAAACATACATTTGGACAAATGAAGGGCCATATGCTTTACTCGCACACCAATTCAAGTGGTAATCTCATGATGAAACAACCTCACAGACATAGCCGGAAATGATATTTTACCAGCTATATAGGCATCCCTTAGCCCAGTCAAGTTAACACATAAAATTTACTATCACAAGAAAAGACTGGAAAAATAACATAATCATCGGGAAATATTTATCTATAGAATTTGTCTGGAATTTTTCTTCTCTGGGCCAAGTTCTGCATTGCTTTCTGTGTATTGTTACGTTGTATCTCTATCCTCTCTATCCCATGCCTCTCTATCCACTTATTTGGCTTTAATTTCTGTTAGTTCAATTCACCTCCTGACACAGTATGAAAATATTTCCTTAGTTGTTTAGTTGACTTTACCTTCCTCTCATCTACATTAGAAAGTAAACTCTACATTTCTTTGTTCACAGCGTATGTCAAGAACCAAGAATAGCTCATGGCACACAGTGGGAGCTCAGTAAATAAATAAATGAGTATTCATTTATTGAGTTAATTCATTTATCCAATATTAGCATTTATAGAACCATTCCTTCCATGATTGAAAATCTGGTTTTCCAAATTTTTGTAGTAAAGGAGTATGTTTATTTTATATATTGGACCAGTTATGCTTTTTTGGTTTACATAGAAATGGAAAAAAAAAATCCAGAGAATTAAAGTGACTCAGTACAGGTACACAGCAAATTATTAGTGAAGAGTGTAAAAAACCTCAAATCTTCAGCATCAGATTCAATGTAGATTAGCGAGGTGTTTCACAAGCCACCATGTTACCATTCACACATCTGGTAGAGTCTAGTGTAGGCTGTAATTTGCTTGTGGAAGATAAAACCTGTGCTTTATGAAGGCATATAGTCTTAGGACCTCCCTTCTGCATTTGTTCTTGCATGCAGAAGACACAGGTGAGGAAAGACGAATTGTTACCTGACAACCTGGGGCATCCAAATGCAACCTGCAGGAATCCTGAAGTCAAAGAGGAACAGGAACATTCTATGCATTTCTGTCTTCATTGACTGTGCTGGAGAGTCATGATGTGAAAAAAGACACAGCCCAGTGCAGAACAAAACAGAAATGGACACTGGGCTTTTGCAACATAAACTGAGCAAATACTGGCTATATGAAATGGGAAGAATTAAAATCACTGCAAAGGCAAACTAATTTTAGGACAGTCTTCTTGGCTATTAAAGTTAGTTTCCACATGTACTACAGATCAACAACATCTGAAACAGATGAAAGTTCTCTCTGTGAGTACCCTTTTTCCAGTGCAGAGCAAGACAAAAGGTTGTATCCAATAGCACTTACAAGCTAGTTTTGAAAATCACGGATGTGAGATTTGGTGAATAAAGTGGGCGGGTAAAGACAACATTCCTTCAATTAGGACTCTGAAGAGAGTGATTTCCCTCCAAGCTCTCTTTGTTTGGAAGAGATTGAAAAGCTGTACTCCCAAATAATTATTGTTGCAGGCTTTACCTCTGCTGCCAGACTTGGCGTAGATTCTGCTGGCTTCCAGTGTGATGCTGCCAAGACTATTTCTATTCCTTTTATTATGTGTTGGCTCATTGGAAACTCTCCTGGAAATAGTCCAAATGCATATATACACCATGTCACAATGCTGCCAAGTTCTCTCCCTTGGTGTCTTTACCTCATTAAAGTATGTGCGACTGTGTTTCAAGGTACAGTTCTAAAAACTCAGTTTCAATCCACAGGGCTGATTTAGTTAATGGAAACATCAGTATCCTCTCCTTAACTTTCTGGTTTCAGTATTTCCCTGGAGTTTTACTTCTACTGCTGTAGTCTCTCTATATAGATACAAACTTAGAATTTCCTGGATATTGGTCTCCCAAAACTATTGCAATGGCAGACCACAAAATTAGATGACTTTGGTAAGCAAAGTCTAATTCTACTTACTAGAGTTTATTCATGTCTCCAAAAATATTTGTGTCTTAGGTTTGACTTATATTAACACCTTGTTTTAAGGGAAGATGGTTTAATGTGTTTCTAATTTTCACAATAGTTCCAAGGTTTCTGATTTTTGGAAACTCATAAAGGCTCTTCTACTTCTCAGTGGCCTGATAATAATATTGACTTTATATGTTCACTTTGTTGAAGCCACTCATCCCACTGCAGGATTTCTGCAAGTCCTGTTATTTGTTCTCTTTCTAAATGGGACCCATAATGATATCATCTAAACAGTTGGAAGATGTATCCCAAACTCATTGTACTATTAATAAGTTCCTCGTCTTTATGGTTGCCAATTCTTAGAATATAAATGAAAAGTGTTTAAAACTTATGTCTATGTCCCTGCAAAGGACATGAATTCATCCTGGAAACCATCATTCTAAGCAAACTGACACAAGAACCGAAAACCAAACACTGCATGTTCTCACTCATAAGTGAGTGTTGAACAATGAGAACACATGGACACAGGGAGGAGAACATCACACATTGGTGCCTGTTGGGGCTGGGGAGCTAGGGGAGGAATAACAGAGGGATAGAGGGCTATGGGAGGGATAGCATTAGGAGAAATACCTACTGTAGATGATGGGGTGATGGATGCAGCAAACCACCACACATATGTATATCTATGTAACAAACCTGTACGTTCTGCACATGTACCCCAGAACTTAAAGTATAATAATAAAAAAAAAAACTTATTCTACAATGTCATTTCTCTCATTAAAATTTTCCTGTACTCAGGCAAGGGCTTCATGACTAAAACACAAAAAGCAATGGCAAAAAAAGCCAGAATAGGCAAATGGGATCTAAATAAACTTCAGAGCTTCTGTATAGCAAAAGAAACAATCATTAGAGCGAACCAGCAACCAACAGAATGGGAAAATTTTTTTGCAATCTACCCATCTGACAAAGGGCTAAAATCCAGAATCTACAAAGAATTAAAACAGATTTACAAGGAAAAAACAAACAAACCCATCCAAAAGTGTGCAAAGGATATGAACAGACACTTCTCAAAAGGAGACATACATGAGGCCAACAAACATATGTAAAAATGCTCATCATCACTGGTCATTAGAGAAATGCAAATCAGCACCACATTGAGATGCCATCTCATGCCAGTTAGAATGGCGATCATTAAAAAATCTGGAGACAACAGATGCTGGAGAGGATGTGGAGAAATAGGAACACTTTTACACTGTTGGTAGGAGTGTAAACTAGTTCAACCATTGTGGAAGACAGTGTGGCGATTCCTCAAGGATCTAGAAATAGAAATTCCATTTGACCCAGCAATCCCATTACTGGGTATATATCCAAAGGACTATAAATTGTTCTATTATAAAGACACATGCACGCATATGTTCATCATGGCCATGTTTACAATATCAAAGACCTGGAACCAACTCAAATGCCCATTGATGATAGAATGGACAAAGAAAATGTGGCATATACACCATGGAATACCATGCAGCCATAAAAAATGAGTTCGTGTCCTTTGCAGGGACACGGATGAATCTGGAAACCATCATTCTCAGCAAACTGACACAAGAACAGAAAATCAAACATCACATGTTCTCACTCTCATAGGCGAGTGTTGAACAATGAGAACACGTGGACACAGGGAGGGGAGCATCACACACGGGGGTCTGTCGGCAGGGGCTAGGGGAGGGACAGTGCAGTGGGGAGGGTGGGAAGCAATAACCTGGGGAGAAATGCCAGGTATAGGTGATGGGGGGATGGAGGTAGCAAACCATCTTGCGATGTATGTACCTATGAACAATCCTGCATGATATGCACATGTATCCCAGAACTTAAAGTACAATAAAAAAAATTTTTTTAAAGATTACATACATGCCTATAAATACACATAAATATACCTAATACATATATTTAAAAATAGTAAGAAAATACAAAAAAAAAATCCTGTGCTTTCTTCATTGTAATAAAAGGGGTTTGAGTTAAATTTGGAATGCAGGGAGAGTACTTAACTTCTGCTTAGTTCTAAACTGACACACCTTACCAATTTTTTACTAACTCATGGCATTGGTCCTTAAATTCAGACTAAAACTTCACTTCCAATAAAACATGTTCAAAATTAATCTCTCTGTAACTTTTGGTGAATATTCTTTTCTGTTTGCCTCTTTACCATGGTCTCTTTTTATTATTAGGTTTTATAAGAATATTATATTTTTATTGATCCAATTTCTGAATCATTTGGACTATGTGTTTTAAAATTTTTCTCTATCACAAATGTGAAAATAAACTTGTGGGTATTATGTACCCACAAAAAGTTAAAATGAAAACATTTTACAAAATAAATAAAATTGTGGGTAAAAAGCAAAGTTTAAAAAAAAAACAAATGTGGAATCTGATTCAAGTCTTAAAATATATGTAATATGAAAAAAACTCAAGTGATTTACAACTCCTTATTTCTGAGTTGAAACTAACAAAATGTAAAAATAAAAATATATATATATTTGATTATTGAATTTGAATGTCTTCTTTTTCTCCTCCTCCCTCTCTCTCTCTCTTTCTCTCCTTGATTTATATACTACAATTTCCAAAGTTTTGAAATACCTTGTAAATCTCAAGATGCTATGAGAGAGGGTGCTTAGAGATAATGAAGGAAAAGTGGCATTTGAAGAACTTGAACCAATAGGTGGTTTTTAGTACCTAAGTTAAAGAAATAATAATATTTGCATTAGGACAAAGTACTTAATAAGTATCAACTACATAATAAGATAATAAATTAATTATAATCATTTTACAATTAAATCAAATTAAATTAATTAGTGAATTAATTTCATTAATTAGTTAATAACTTGAAATTGGTTAAAAATCAGTAAATTAATTTAATTAATTAGTTACTTAACTTGATATCAAAGATATAAGTATACTAGACTGTATTTTTAAATGCACCCAAGATTTGTTTTAATCAAGTCTTGTAGTAAAACATGCAGCCACAGAAATGACTGTCATGAAGGAAGGAGTTTATACGCACAGGGGCCACAGGCAGAAACACCAGGTCAGCAGGGAGATAGAAGGAGCAAGCAGAAAATGTGAGTCAAGGATTTAATGGACAAGGCAGGGTAAACAACTTAAAACTGGCAAGTGTGAATAATCTCAGTGTACTCTAGGTTGTAGGGGTTTCCTGAGTTGTCTGGTACCTGGCAATGGAGTGATTGGGGAATATTGGGTAGGGAAATATTGGCCTGGAGTGTTAAGAGCCTCCTGGCAGTGAGTGGGCTCTGGACTGGTTAATTTGCCTAAGAAAGGTTCACTCTTGGTTTTCTATCTCTAAATTTAGCTAACTTTGGTGGGGACAATCTCCTCCAGTGTCAGCAAGCCCACAAGTTGCAAAAGCATCAAAATAAAAAGACATGCTCCACAGGTTAGATACTTTGTTATGTATTATTTTTATTTTGCTCAATTTCTCTGTTTCAGAGTGAGAGGATCTTCAGTCCATTTAGTGTAGTTCTGGGAAGACTTTTCAACAAGCAGCCCTATCGTGCCTGCCACTCATAGTTCGCAAGCAGATGATTCAAGGCTATGTATATCCAACTGCACTGAGCAGTATTCCCTTCATTGAACCTCTCAATTAAGAATAAGGCAACAAAAGCTTTCTTTTTCTTCTCAAGAAATTTTAAGTTAAGTTTACAAACTTGCAACTAAAATAATTGTAATGAAATAGTTTAAATTCTCTGTACTAAAAACTATAATACCGAGGATAAACACTAACCACCTCCCTGACTTCAATGAATGTCAAGGATTCATGAATGGCTTCCACCAGTTCTACAAAGGATAGACTAATTTAATTCCTTCTTGTGGAATACAGAATGCAATCTGTAATGTTGTAATTGGAATTTAAAATAAAATAATTTTGATTTTCTTTTTTTTTCTTTTTTTTAATTGTACTTTAGGTTCTGGGGTACATGTGAAGATCATGCCGGATTGTTGTATAGGTACACACATGGCAATGTGGTTTGCTACCTCCAACCCCCCATCACCTACATCTGGCATTTCTCCCATGTTATCCCTCCCCGACCTCTCCACCCACCTGCTGTCCCTCCCTTGCCCCCGCAACAGACCCCAGTGTGTGATGCTCCCCTCCTTGTGTCCACGTGTTCTCATTGTTCAACACCAGCCTATGTCAATTAACTTGTGTTCATCCATTTTCTTTTCAGATTTAGAAAAGTTCTGTGTAAATCTGTGTAAATGAAGGGTGAAAAGGTGAAGTTTAGGTACTAATGAAAATAATACAACCGGCTAACAAAAAATAATGCTAAGTAGATTCTGGCTCCTTTGTTCTAGTGCAATATTTAAAATCATCCATAACTTGAAAAACTAATACTGACTTTGGAGATCAATACTGTAGGAAGAGGAGAGACAGCAGTATAAGGAAGGCTTAGGAAATTATTCATCATAGTCTGTTTTGTACTTATTCCTAGAATACCAAGAAATGTTATACCTTACGCTTCATTTTCCCAGGTTTCATTTAAGGACTTGTAACTCCCTGTTGTCTGAAGATAATAAAAGAGCCTTTAGACTTGTAATTAAAGATACTTTCCCTATATATTTCCCCGCCTCATACCTCTCACTCTTACAGACTTCTGAACAAAAACATTTCCCAAGTTCTAAAAACATTGTTCTTGCATTCCATTTCCATTTTCCAAAATCTACATATTTTTAAGTTATTCATATTTAAATTAGGGGGCCACTGCAGATCAGTGTAAGTTTCTCACCCTTATTTAGGACTGCTAAAATGTAAAGGAGCCATGTTTCAATGCTGTAGATTTTTACATCTCATGATGTAGCAGCTGGTCACCTTGTCAAGCAGGAAGGCTGTGTTGACACTGTGGTGCCTCTGTACTACTCTGTCCTTACAGTAGGCATCTAAGACCCCACAAAATAATATGTATAAACCTTGTTTCTTTTTCTTTTCTTTTTTTTGAGATGGAGTCAGTCTGGCTCTGTCTCCAGGCTGGAGTGCAATGGGTTAATCTCTGTTCACTGCAACCTCAACCTCCTGGGTTCAAGCGATTCTCTTGCCTCAACCTCCTGAGTAGCTGGGACTACAGACACGTGGCACCACATCCAGCTAATTTTTGTATAAACCCTGTTTCTAAAAGCTACTCTGAATGAAATGATGAGATTTCTATGCCTATTCTAAACATGCAGTTCTCCTACTACTCCATATATCTGTTCCCAGTTATCTGTTTTAGAGATCCTTTGATACTAGGGAAGCAGTCCCCAACCTTTTTGGCACCAGGGACAGGTTTCATGAAAGATGATTTTTTTCACTGATGTCATGAATGTGAGTTTTTATGTTTGTTGGCCATTTAGGCTTCTTCTTTTATGAATGTTTGATTCATATATTTTGCTCATATTTCCATATTGTTTATCTTTTCCTTATTGCTTCATAGTGGTCTCATTATGGCCTGTAAATATGAATGTCCATATTTATTATATATATTTCCACCTAAACTTGACTTTTCACTGATTTTATGGGCACTTTGCATTAGTAGAAACATTTATACAATTTTTTTGAGTTGAAATTTTTTAATCATGTTATGTATTTATGTGCCATGTTGCATGTAAGAAATTATTCTCTAAAGACCATAAGAATAATTCCCTCCAAAATGCCTATAAATGTTTTAAACTTTTGGCTCTTGTATGTACAGAAATTATTTTTATATATGGTCTGACTTCAGGAAATATTTACTTATTTAAGTATACATAACCTATTGTTCTGGCATCATTGACTGAATGGTTCCTTTTTACCCCTTTGTTTTCTAATATTGCCTTTCTCATACATGCAGATCTTTCCCAGGCTGTCTATTCTTTGAGTCTATTTGTCTATTCTGGCAGGAACATTACCATTCTCTTTATATATTCCCATAACTTCATAACGAGTTAAGCTACCTAGGTAGCTTCTCCTTTTTTAGGTTCTTAGACATTGACTTAATTATTCTGAGACTTCTTCACTTTTGAATTATTCTCAGGCCTCCTTCCTTCCACACACATTTTAGAATTGGCTTGCTAAGGGCCTCAAAAAAAATTCTGATGGAATTATAACTGAATGTATGTATATTAAATGTATAGATTAATTGAGGGAACATTGGCATCATTATGACATTGATTTCTTCAAAAGTTCATGAACATGGACTATCTTTTCCAGTAAATGTTTGATTTATGCTGTTACTTTGTATCTTGTTTCTATACTAAATAGTATATTTTTCTTAGAACTATTTTTTTTCATTTAGTACTAGTTTATAGACTAGTTTTATATTGATCCTATATTCAACAATTTTATTAATTCTCAAATTGGCAAATAGAATCTCAGAATTAATTTTTCGTGGGAAGTGAGGTAAACAATTCTATAAATTTTAAATACTAGTGTAATTACAAACCACGTAGCTAAGTTAGCTTTTGCTTTTCAACAAGTCAGCCATCTGGCTTGTGCAGTTCTGATTTTGGCTGGGTCTTCATGTATACAAGTTCTTCCAGCAGCCAGTCAGCAAGCTGAGTCCTCTTCAGAGGGGTGAGCTGGGAACATGGTCCACTGGGCCTCTCACGTCTTTCATTGTCCCCCACCTAGCTTAAGGCAGCTCTGCATGGTTTCCAGAGAAAATAAGTGTGTATGGTCTCTTAAAGTCTAGACTCAGAACTGGAAAAGCATTGTTTATGCCACATAATTCTGACCAAATAAAGCAAAAGTTCAGCTCAAATTCAAGAAAGAAAAATTGGCTATACCTTCCCTTGGAAGTAGTTACAAAATCACGCTGGCAAAGGAACACGGATTACAGGTAAAGGAGGCCCTTTTACAATCACATTATCACACCTTGCTTCTTGGTCTCTCATATCCTTTTTGTTGGCTTTCTGGTTAGTTTTTACAAAGTAAGATACTACTATATTCCTTAATCTTTTGGGTCAAGTTTTTTGTGATGCTTGTTAGAAACTACCTGTGGTAGAAGAACTGATGGATTAATAGACAAAAGCCTTGATTGTGCTATAAATCATCACAGGAATTGATGTTGGCGGAGTGCCAGACTATCTATGCCAAAGCCTTTTCATTACTTCCACCTCCTCCTCCTCCTGCTTTTGAGATAGGGTCTCACTCTGCCACCTAGACTGGAGCACAGTGGCATGATCTTGGCTCACTGCAACCTCCATTTCCTGGGTTCAAGAGATTGCTGTGCCTCAGCCTCCCAAGTAGCTGGGATTACAGGCCTGCACCACCGTGCCCTGCTCATTGTTTTGTATTTTTAGCAGACACAGGTTTTCACCATGTTGGACATGCTGGTCTCAAACACCTGACCTCAAAGTTTCCACCCTCCTTGGCCTCCCATGTGCTGAGATTACAGGTGTGAGCCACCGCACCCGGCCTGCATTACTTCTTAAATGGACTTTTATGCACCTTTTTTGTGTGTATCTTATAATTCTTCCATGTGTCTTTACTTCCTGTTCTTATTCTTCACATATACTTCTCAAAAGCTACCTTAGTTATGAGTCATGTTGCATGTGACTCCTTCACCTTTCACTGATCAATTTTGTGTTGGCTGTTTACATGTTCTTTTTAGTACAGTAGCTTCATATTTTTTCTGCCTCTTCCCCCCGCCACCAACTCTTACTATCTCTTTGATAGAAATAAGGAGTTAAATAATTTATTAAATATCATTTTTTGTTAACTACTTTGGTTTATGAATCCTCCTATATGTCATTCAATCAATCTGTTAACAGCATATTTTATATTCCACTGTCATAAATGTTAAAAATATGGAAGCAAACAAATTATATGATTTCTGTTCTAATAAAGTTTACACTTCAATAAGTAAACATAATACTGTGTGAAGGAGAGTCAACCATCTTCCAAGGTTGAGAGTCTCTTTAGTATTTTCTATGCATTTGCAATCTGAGAATGGCTATGAACAGGTTGCTTTATCATAGCACATGGATCTTTTAGGAGGCATTGAGGCTCCAGTCTTCAAATTTGCTGTTATTTTTTTCTCATACCATTAAACAAATCTGAGCTATATGAGAAAAAGTCATTTATCTTTTAAAAAAGTCATCTGCGAAACAAAACAAGAAGGATCAGATCCAAGATGGCCGCATAGGAGCAGCTCAGGATTGCAGCTCCCAGTGAAAGTGCAGAGGCTGCTGCAAGTGATCCCCAGGAAGCAGGGCCTGGAGTGGACCTCAGCAGTCCTACAGCAGAGAGGCCAGACTGTTAGAAGGAAAACTAAGAAACAGAAATAACTTCATCATCAACAAACTAGACGTCCACTCAGAGGCCCAATCTGAGAGTCAGCAACTACAGAGACGACAGGAGGATAAATACACAAAGATGGGAAGAAACCAGTGCAAAAAGGATGAAAACACCCGAAACCAGAACACCTCTCCTCCAACAAGGGATCACAACTCCTCCCCAGCAAGGGAACAAGGCTGGACGGAGACGGAGTGTGATGAGATGACTGAATCAGGCTTCACAAGGTGGGTAATAAGAAACTTCTGTGAGCTAAAAGAACATGTTCTAACCCAATGCAAAGAAACTAAG
>PVKP010002411.1:0-124244 GCA_004027715.1 Plecturocebus donacophilus
GAATTTGGCATAATGTAAAATTTTAGCTGACTTTTTTTTTAAGAAAGTTAAGATTAGGCCCCCAATCTCTTCTGACCTGTTATGTCTGCTGATGTCTGCTGTTAGTTTGATATTTTCTATATAGGTGATTTGAACCTTCTCTCCAGATACATTTAAAAATTGCTTTTTTATGTTGCCCAGGGATAGTTTGATTAGTATATACTTTGGTGAAGCTTATTTGTACCATACATTCCAGGTGTTCTCAGAATTTCTTATATCTAGATATCTACATTTATAGCAAGATCAGGAAAATTTTCCTAAATTATTTTCTCAGCTATTTAAAAAATTTCTTACTTTCTTTTCTTCCTCAGGAATGCTTATAAGTTTTGTCACTTTACATAATTCCATAATTACATATCCCAAAGGCTTTGTTAGGTTAAAGTATTTTTCCTGTATATTGGACTAACTGGGTTAGTTCAAAAGACTGGTATTCAAGCTATTTAATTCTTCCTTCTGCTTGGTCTAATCTATTTTTAAAGGTTTCAACTGTATTTTCAAAAAATTTCAAAAAAACAGCGTTCTCAAAAAACTTCATTTTTTTTTTCCTGGAAGTTCTGTGTGTGTGTGTGTGTGTGTGTGTGTGTGTGTATTCATCTTGTCTTTTATATCCAGAATTTTTATTTATTTATTTATTTATGCTGTTTTTCAACTTTCTCTTGGATCTCATTCAGCTTCCTTATAATTTATATTTTGAATTATTTATCTGTCATGTCAGAATTTTCAGTCTGTTTAGGATCCATTGTTACAGGGCTACTGAGATCCTTTGGAGATATCAAACACTCTGTCTTTTGGTACCACTAGAGTTCTTACACTGATTTCTTCTCACTTGAAGAAGCTTTCACTTCTTATTTTTGATATTGCTTTCATTTGTATGATAGTTTTATTTTTTATTCTTTATTCTTTACTTCACTGAGGTTGCAACTGTAGTATATATTGTGTATAATCATTTGGCTTCATTTATGCATGTTTTCATGGGGCCAAGCTTCTGTGTGGATTCCTTGGTTATAGATTGCTTTTGTGCTGTGGCTTTCTCAAATGCTGCCTGTTGAAGCTATTTAGTGGATATATGAACCAACTTACTATCTTCTGTAAAGCTGTGAGCACAGAGGTCTTAGAATAGTTAATTCATGTCCTGGCATAATGTCCTTCTGCCCACATTTTTTTTTCTGTGTGTATGCGTGTAGTGCAATTTTTTTGTGTGTATGGTACTTAAGTGCCACTGTCTGGCGGGTGTCACTTAAAAGTAATAGCCAGCTCACTCTTGGCTACTGGAAAACACCCACCCTGACTTGGGTGGCAGGGAGACTTTGTAATGGGATGCTCTCAGGTCTGAGGTGTGGTGCAGAGGGCTCTGCACCAACTCCTTGTTTTGAGCAGGCAGGAATGTAATTCACTTTATTATCATGTCCCCATCACAAAGCTCAGGACCTTCAGTCCAAACAGATATTATGGTTCATTTTCAGGCCACAATTTGATCGAAATCCATGGTATACACCCATCTGGTAGCTATGAGATGAAATGCCCTCAGAGAGGGCCTTCTTCTTCAGCCCAAAACAGGCAGTTCTGTGGCTTCTCTACACTCAACTGCAGAGATGCTGCACTCTGTATATGGAGGAGTTGATGAATTCCACCTGTCATGCAAGCTTCGATGGTAGGCATATATTTGGTGAGGTAGTTGCTGAATTGAAATCATTCTTTTTTTAAAAAATTTAGTTTATATACTGTGTAGTTTAATTACTATGTAGTTAAAACCTATTTATTTTATACTCTTCTTTGTTTCCTTGTTTTAAATTCCTATTTTAGGTTTAGGGCAAGGTTTGTTGTACAGATTATTTTGTCACCCAGGTAGTAAGGTTAATACTCAATAGTTATTTTTTCTGCTTCTCTCTCTCCTCCCTTTCTTTACCATTAAGTAGGCCCCAGTGTCTCTTTTTCCCTTTGTGACTTCATGAGTTCTCTTCATTCAGCTCCTACTTATAAGTGAGAACATGCAGTCTTGGGTTTTCTGCTTCCATGTTTGTTTGCCGAGAATGATGATCTCCAACTCCATCCATGTTCCTGCAAAAGAAATAATCTGATTTTTTAAGGCTGTATAGTATTCCATGGTGTATATGTGATGCATATGTACCATATTTTCTTTAACCAGTCTGTCATTGATTGGCATTTAGGTTGATTCCATGACTTTGCTATTGTGAATATTACTGCAATGAAAATTCACATACATGTGTCTTTATGGCAGAATGATTTATACACCATTGGGTATTTATCCAGTAATGAGATTGCTTGGTGAATGGTAGTTCTATTTTTAACCCTTCAAGAAATTGCCATACTGCTTTCCACAATGGTTGAACTAATTTACGCTCCCATCATCAGTGTATTAGTGTTTCCTTTTTTCCGCAAACTTACAAGCATCTATTATGTTTGACTTTTCAATGATAGCCATTCTGACTGGTGTGAGATTGTGGTTTTGATATGCATTTATCTAATGATCAGTGATATAGACGTTTTTTACATATATATTTTTAGGCTTCACATATGTCTTTTTTTTAAAAACATGTCTTTTTATGTACTTTGCCCACTTTTTAATGGGGTTGTTTGAAGCTCTTACATTTAATTAGATCCTACTTGTCAAGTTTTCCTTTTGTTGCAATTGCTTTTGGTGTCATTGTCATGAAATCTTTTACTGTTCCTATATCCAGAATGGTATTGCCTATGTTGTCTTGCAGGATAGTTTTGGGTTTTAGATTTAAGTATTTTATCCATTTTGAGTTGATTTTTGTATATGCTATAAGGAAGGGGTCTAGTTTCCTTATTCTTTCTGCATATGGCTAGCCAGTTATTTCAGCATCATTTATTCAATAGGGAGTCCTTTCCTTGCTGCTTGTTTTTGTCAGCTTTGTTGAAGATTAGATAATTATAAGTGTGCAGCCTTATTTCTAGACTCTCTATTCTGTTCTACTGGTGTATGTGTTTGTTTTCTACAAGTCTCATATTGTCTTAGTTATTGTTATTGCAGCCCTGTAGTGTAGTTTGACATAAGGTAACAACATGCCTCCAGCTTTGTTCTTTTTGCTTAGGATTGCTTTGGCTAATCATGCACTTTGTTGGTTCCATATGAATTTAAAAATAGTTCTCTTTCTACTTCTGTGAAAAATGTCATTGGTAGTATGATAGGAATAGCATTGACTCTATAAATTTATTTGGACAATTTATAGAAAAGAAATCAAGTTTTTTTTAAACTAATGAGAACAAAGATGCAACATACCAGAATATCAGGAACACAGTTAACACAGGGTTAAGAGGACAAATCATAGCACTAAGAAAGATCTCAAATTACCAACCTGACTTTACAACTGAAAGAATTAGAAAAGCAAGAACAAAATCATACCAAAGCTAGTGAAAGACAAGAAAATAACCAAATTAGGGCTGAGTTGAAGGAAATCAGGATACTGAAAAAAAAAAAAATTCAAGATATTAAAAAAAAGAGTTGTTTTCTGAAAAAGTTAATAAGGTATATAGGCTGATAGCTAGACTAAAGAATAGAGGAGATCCAAATAAACACAATTAGAAATGACAAATGGAGTGTTATCACTGATCCCACAGAAATGAAAATAGCCGTCAGAAACTACTATGAACATCTCTATGCATACAAAATAAAAAACCTAGAAGATGAGTAAATTCCTGGACACATGCACTGTCCCAGTACTGAACCAGGAAGAAATTAATTCCCTGAACAGAGCAATAATGGACTTCAAAATTGAATCTGTAATAAATAGCCTACTAACCAAAGGAAACCCAGGATCAGATGGATTCACAGGTGAATTCTGTCAGAGGTACCTAAAAAAAAAAAAAGCTGGTACTATTTCTTCTGAATCTATTCCAAACAGATAGGAAGGATGTCCTCCCTAACTCATTGTATGAGGCTAACATTATCTTGGTATCAAAATCTGGTAGAAATGCAACAACAAAAAGATAAATTCAAGCCAATATTCTTGATGAATGTTAATGCAAATATCCAAATAAAAATACAACATAACAAAACCTATGAGATACATCAAAAGCAGTACTAAGAGTAAAGTTTATAGCTATAAGTGCCTACAACAAAAAAGAGTAAAAACTTCAAATTAACAATCTAATGATGCATCTTAAAGAATTACAAAAGCTACATTGTGAATTTAATTTTAAAAAGGAACTTGAAAAGCAAGAGCAAACCAAAGCGAAAATTAGTAGGGAAAAAAAAAAGAAAAAAAAATGAATAATAAAGATCACAGCAGGAATAAAATAAATTGAAACAAACAAAAGAGATCAATAAAAAAGTTCATTTTTTAAAAAAGTTAAACAAAATTGACCATACTTTAGCTGAGCTAAGAAAACAAGAGAAAAGATTCAAATAATTAAAATCAGAAATGAAAAAGGTGACATTACAGCTGAAAGTGCAGAAATTGAAATGATCATTAGCGGTTAAAAAGAGCAACTACATGCCAATAAATTGGAAAATCTTGGAGAAATTGACAAATTCCTGGATACATATAACCTGTTAAGATTGAACCAGGAAGTTGTTCAAAATCGGAACAAACTGATAACAATTAATGAGACTAAAGCCATAATAAAAAGTCTCCCACTAAAGAAAAGACCAGGACCTGATGACCTCTCTGCTGAATTTTACAAAACACTTAAAGAAGAACTCATGCCAATCCTATTCAAACTATTCCAAAAAACTAAAGAGGAGGGAATATTTCCAAACTTGTTCTATGAGTCCAATATTACCCCAATTCCAAAACCAGACAAAGATACATAAAAAAATAAAACTATAGGCCAATATCTCTCATGAATATTTATACAAAAATTCTCAATAATATATTTGAAACATTACATTAGAAAGATCATTCTTTGTGACTAAGTGGGATTTATTCATGTGATACAAGAATGGTTCAGCATATGCAAATAAACCAATATGATATATTTTATCAACATAATGAAGGATTAAAAACCATCTGATCATTTCAATTGATACTAAAAAAGCATTTGATACAACATTTCTTCATGATAAACACCCTAAAAAAACTGGGGAGAAGGAACATATCTCAACATAACAAATGCCATATACAACAGACCTACAGTTACTATCATACTGAATGGGGAAAAACTGAAAGCCTTTCCCCTAATATCAGAAACATTACAAGGATGCCCACATTCACCACTGTTATTCAGCATAATCCTGGAAGTTTGAGCTAGATAAATCAGAAAGAGAAAGATATAAAGGGCATCCAAATTTGAAAGTAAAAAGTCAAATTATCTTTGTTTTCAGATGATATGATCATATATTTGAAAAAACCTAAAGACTACACACACACACACACACAAACCTATTAGGACTGAGAAACCAATTCAGTAACATTGCAGGGTATAAAATCAACATAGAAAAAGCAGTAGTATATGTATATCACAACAGTAAACAATGTAAAAAAAAGTAAAAAATGTATCCCATTTACAAGAGCCACGCATCAAATTAAATATTCAGGAATTAACCAAAGAAGTGAAAGAGCTCTAAAATGTAAACTGTAAAACACTGATAAAAGGAAGTGAATAGAACACTAAAAATTAAACAAATTCCAAGTTTATGGATCGGAAGAATCAATATTGTTAAAATGTCCATACTACTCAAAGCAATCTATAGATTCAATACAATCCCCACCAAAATACCCATGACATTCTTCACAGATACAGAAAGAACAATATTGAATTTTGATGGAACCACAAAAACCACAGCTATCTTAAGTACACAGAACAAAACTGGAGGAATCACATTACCTATCTCCAAGTTATGAAAAAGAGCTATAGTAACCAAAACAGCATGTCCCTGGCATAAAAACAGATACATAGACCAATGGTATAGAATAGAAAAACCAGAAACAAATCCACACACCTATAGTGAACTCATTTTTGACAAACGTGTCAGGAACCTACACTGTGGAAAACACAATCACTACAATAAATGGTGCTGGGGAAAACTGGATAGACATATGCAAAAAGAAAAAAAAAAAGAAAGAAAAGAAACTAGACCCCTATCTCTTGCCATATACAAAAATCACATAAAATTGATTAAAGACATAAATCTAAGACCCAAACAATGGAAGTACCACAAAAAACATTGGGGAAAATCTCTGGGACATTGACCTGGGCTAAGATTTCTTGAGCAATACCCAAAAAGCACAGGGAATCAAAGCAAAAATGGACAAATGAGATCACATCAGGTTGAAAAGCTTTTACATAGCAAAGGATACAGTCAACAAAGAGATAACCCACAGAATGAGAGAAATATTTGCAAACTAACCCTCTGTAAAGTGCTTAATCATCAGAATATATAAGGAGCTTAAAAAACTCTTTAAGAAAAAGTCTAATAATCCAATCAAAAAAGTGAGCAAAACATTTGAATGCACATTTATCAAAAGAAGACGCAAATGGCTAATAGACATATGAAAAGGTGCTCAGCATTATCATCAGATAAATGCAAATTAAAGCTACAATGAATGGCTTTTATCCAAAAGTCAGGCACTAACAAATTCTGGCAAGGAAGTGGAGAAACGGAAACCCTGGTACACTCTGGTGAAAATATGAATTAGTACAGCCACCAGGGGGAACAATTTGGGGGTTCCTCAAGAAACTAAAAATTTAGCTATTATGATACAGTGATCTCAGTTTTGGGTATATACCCATAAGAAAAAAAATCAGTATATTGAAGAGATAGCTGGTCTCCTATGTTTCTTCTATTCAGACATAAAAAAGAATAAAATCCAATCATTTGCAACAACATATATAGAACTAGACATCATTACATTAAGTGAAATGAGACAGGCATAGAAAGACAAACATCACATTGTCTTTGTGGAATCTAAATACCAAATCAATTGAAGTAATTGATATAGAAAGTAGAAAGATGGTTATCAGAGGCTGGGGATGGTAATGGGGGGTTGATGGGAGGTGGGGATAGTTAATGGGTTCAAAAAACAGAAATAATGAATGATTGTGCATTTTAAAATAACAGTGTAATTAGATCGTTTTCAACTCAAAGAATAAATGCTTGAGGAAATGGATATCTCATCCTCCATAATGTGCTTATTTTCACATTGCATGTCTGTATCAAAACTACTCGTGTACCCCACAAATATATACACCTAATATATACCCACAAAACTTAAATGGATGGTTCATTGTCCCAAGATCACTTATTGAAAAACTTATTTGTTTTCTTTTTTTACGTACCATCTTTATCATATATTTAATTCCTGTATTTACTTGAGACTTCTCTTCCTTTAATTTGTTTATTCATGTGCAATTCCCAAACTGTATTTATTTACTATGTATGCACAGTAAATTTTAATACCTTCTATGGTGAGGCCCTTGGTTACTTTTTCTTTTTCAGAAGTTTTCTTTACCCATTCTGTTCTGAATTTATATCTTCAAAAAATAAGGCCTACCTCCTTGGACCTAGACTGGTCAATATTTTAATTCACCTTGCTTCATTTTGTTAAAGAAGAAGGGGGTCAGGCATCGTGGCTCACACCTGTAATCCCAGCACTTTGGTACGGGGATATCTCGAGGGATGATGAGTAATCTTTATCTCGCTCATATTTGCAAATTTCTTCCTGCAGACAGCCTGAAATCAATGTGTTTAAAGTTAAAGCCTCCCCTGTGACAAAGGTTGTATTATTTAAGGATGCAGGAATAAAGATGAATTTACATTAACCCTTTCAATGTGCCACAGGGTTAGCATGAATGTTTTTCTATATAACTTAGATTCAGATTTTTTGTTGCAGCAGAGGCATAAGCATAAGAATCGTACAGCAGAAAAGCACTGGGACTATAATTCTGAGGTCAATAGATGAAAATTGTCTTCTGCCAAAGCCCTGCTTTTTCTTGCTGCACAACCAACCTTCCTTCCTTCCTTCCTTCCTTCCTTCCTTCCTTCCTTCCTTCCTTCCTTCCTCTTTCCTTCCTTCCTTTCTCCCTCCCTCTGTCCTTCCTTTCTTTCCGTCCTCCCTCCTTCCCTCCCTCCCTCCCTTCTTTCTTTCTTTCTCTTTCTTTCTTTTCTTCTTTCCTTCCTAGTTTTCTCTCTGAAAAAATTCTGTCAGAATATTTTGGATTTCTATTAATGTAAAGTTAAATTTTTCAACTCCTGTTCATCAGTTCAGAATGTGGGTATTGTGGATAGTGACAGGGAAAGGTGAAGGAAACTGGTGCTCAATCCAGTAAAGAATTGCCTCTTCCTATAGTCAATTTCCCCAGGTTGGGGTCCACATTCAGTAGGTTATTTTCTCTGTGGTCCAGTTGGGATTCATCAAGCACCATTATCTCAAGATTAGCCCATTGGCATGCTGGTAAGCAGCGGGGTTAAGCAAATCCCAGGCACATTGACTGGAGGTTTTGCATTGGGAGAACAGATGGGTTACTTTCAGGGGTGTTTTGGATGTAGCTGAGACCAAATGCTCCTTCTCCTTTTCTTTTCTCATTAGTGTCTGGGCCCCAAGTTGCCGTAGATTTGTGCCTGATGGCCTTGGGGATCTGGAGAGCATAGGATAGCATCAAGGGAGCAGAAGCACAGGAGAAGAGCAAGATGGACACTCTTACCTAATCAACAGTGACTATTAGGCAAACACAGTATCATGCTTAATTCTCTATAGGATGGTGTTCTCCCTTTGCTCTAAACAAACACTGATGGTCAAAAACCCAACACTTGGTATGTGCAACTCACATGAACTAAGTAGGGCAATGTGTTGTCACTGCCACTAGAGACAGGAGCCTCAGAGATCACAGGCCAATCACAGACTGAATCCAATGGTATGTTACTGTGAAGTATAGCAGATAATCAAAAAGTCTTGTCTTAGGAACAAGAACATTTTAGAGTGGGTAAACAAAGATGGCAACACATGATAGTGAGACAACAAAGTATTCTGCAATCCAAAGAGCAAGGCTATTAGCAGTTGGTAGTTTCATCTCATGCTGTCTTGTTAAAAAAAATATTCTGTCAGTTTGCTGAGAATGATGATTTCCAGTGTTCCAAATCTCATGTCCTCACATTACAAAACACAATAATTCCCTTCAAACAATCTCCCAGAGTCTTAGCTCATTCCATTATTAACCTGAAAGGCCAAGTCCAAAGTCTCATCTGAGACAAGGCAAGTTCCTTTCTGCCATGAGCCTGTAAAATCAAAAGCAAGTAAGTTACTTCCTAGATACATTTGAGGTACAGGCATTGGGTAAATACACCCTTTCTAAATAAAAGAAATTTGTCAAAAAAAAGGGGATACAGGCCCCATGGAAGTCCAAAATCCAAAAAAGCAGTCATTAAAGTTTCAAACTGATCTCTTTGACTCCATTATCTCATATACATGTCATATTGATATAGGAGGTGGGATTCTATGGCCTTGAGTAGCTCCATCCCTGTGGCTTTGAAGGGTACAGCCCCAACTCCCAGATGTCTTCACAGGCTGGCATTGATTGTCTGTGGGTTTTCCAGTTACATGGTGCAAGCTGTCAGTGTATCTAATATTCTGGAGTCTGGAGGATGGTGGTACTCTTCTCACAGCTGCACTACGCAGTGCTCCAGTGGGAACTCTGTGGGGGCTCCAACCTCACATTTTGCTTCTGTGCTGTCCTAGCAGAGGGTCTCTGTGAGGGATCCCCCCCAGCAACCTTCTGCCTGGATATCCAGATGTTTCAATACATCCTGTGAAATCTAGGCGGACATTCCCAAACCTCAATTCTTTACTTCTATATACCCAAATGCTCGACACATGGAAGCCACAAAGGCTTGTGGCTTACACCCTTGAAGAAATGGCATGAGCTGTACATTTACCCTTTTTAGCCACAGCTAGAGTTGAAGTACCTGGAAGACAAGGCACCATGTCCTGAGGCTGCACAGAGCAAGGGGACCCTGAGCCCAGCACATAATACCATTTTTCCCACTTAGGCCTCTGGGCCTTTGATAGGATGGGCTGCTCTAAACATCTCTGACATGCCTTGGAGACTTTTTCCCTTTGTCTTGGTGATTAACATTCTGCTCCTCATTGCTTATGCAAATTTCTGCAGCAGGCTTGAATTTCATGCCCCAAAATGGGTTTTTCCTTTCTGTCACATCCTACGGATGCAAATTTTTCAAACATTTATATTGTGCTTTCTCTTGAATGCTTCGCCATTTAGAAATTTCTTCTAGATACCCTAAATTATCTGTTTCAAGTTCAAAGTTCCACAGCTCTCCAGGGCAGGAACAGAATGCCTCTAGTTTTTTTTTGCTAAAGCCTAGTGAGTCACCTTTGCTCCAGTTGCCAAGAAGTTTCTCCTCTCCGTTGAGACCAAATCAGCCTGGACGTCATTGTCCATGTCCCTATCAGCATTTTGGTCAAAGCCCTTCAACAATTCTCTAGGGAGATCTAAACTTTCCCACAGTTTCCTGTCTTCTGAGCCCTCCAAGTCCCTAGGAAGTTCCAAACATTTCCACATTTTTCTGTCTTCTTTTGAGTCCTCCAAATTTTTCCAATCTCTGCCTCTTACCCCATTCCAAAGTTGCTTCCACATTTTTTTATATCTTTATAGAAGCACCACACTGTCTGTGGTATCAATTTATTGTGTTACTCCATTCTCATGCTGCTTTGAAAAAATACCCAAGATGGTAATATATAAAGGAAAGAGGGTTAATTGTCTCACAATTCAACATGGCTGAGGAGTCCTCAGGAAATGTACAATCATGATGGAAGGAACCTCTTCACAGGATGGCAGGAGAGAGAATGAGAATTGAGCAAAGGGGTAAAAAACCCTGGTAAAACCATCAGACCTTGTGAGAACTCACTCACTATTACAAGAACAGTATGGGAGAATCTGTTCCCATGATTCAATTATCTCCACCTAATCCTGTCCTTGACATGTGGGATTATTGCAATTTAAAGTGAGATTTGGGTGGGAACACATCACCATACAAGATTCTTTCTCATATAAAATTATTTTTCTTTAAGCTTCCTACCAAAAATATTTCTTTATTTCTAAAATTTTCCCTATATCTCTCTTCTTTCCTGTTCCCTTTACCTTGTTTTATATACAACCTTTAAATAAGCTTTGATTAGACAAAATTTATTCATTTTTTAAAAAGTACTTTTTTTTAGAGAAAATGTTTTACTGCAACCTTTTTTATTGAAAAATATCAATTAATGAAATGTCTGTTATTTAATTTATATATAGATTATAAATTATGACGTTTTTCTACATGTATTTATCCCATTATATTTACCTATTTTATTTTAATAGTTTACCTAGATTATTTATGAAAACTGTGATAGTCATCATTTAAAATTATGAAACCACTATTGCAAAATTGTAACTGAGACAGTGAAAGAGAGCTGACCTAACTGATTCCATCTTGCTTTTGACCTCAATACTGTCCTTACTTATTTCTGGTTGTAGACCAAATTAACTTTGGGAGAAAATAGTGTATAGTTTCACTTTGAAACAAAGACAATGATAATCCTTTTCCAAAACAAACCCCCTTCCTGCCTGGAGACTTGATTGACTAAAGCCACTGGATTAGAAATTATTGTTTAGGAGTCATGTGGCTGGAGGCTGCAAGATTCTAAATTTTCTCAAATTGCTCCTGGGGATAAAATCACTATTGTAAAATATAAGACCAGTGCTTGAGATATTTTTCAGACCGTGCACTCAGTGGATCTGCTGGCACAACTCAGATCAATAAACTGGCTCATCTGGTCTTGTGGACCCCACCCATGAACTGACTCAGCATAAGAGGAATGCTTCAACTCCCTATGATTTTATCTCCAACCCAACCAATCAAAACTCTCGACTCTCTGGATCCCTACCCACAAAATTATCCTTAAAAACTCTGATCCTTGAATTTTCAGGGAGACTGATTTGAGTAATAATAAAACTCTGGTGTCCTGCACTGCTGGCTCTGTGTGAATCACTCTTTTTCTATTAAAATTCCCATGTTTTGATAAATCAGCTGTGTCTGGAGAGTGAGCAAGGTGAACCCATTGGTCAGTTATATTTATTTCCTTGTCAACCACTTTATAGCCTGTGAATTTTAGGTATTTACCTAAATAAGAAACTTAAGATTAAATAGATGGTTATTTTACTAAATAATTCAAGATTTAACTATTTTTATCAAATTAATATTTATGTCTCATTTATCAAAAATTGCACAAGCAAAATCATTCTGTTTTAGGCTAGGTTTATACTTTTGTAACACTTATGCCTAATTTTGACACCTTATAGTATTTGTCAGGGAATTATGAAATTGTTTGATCAATAAATACAAACAAAAATGTATGCTGGCAATCCTTGAGACATTTCTGATATTACTTTAACAATAATTTTAAAGCTAGCTTATTAAAGATTTTACTTAAGTCATGAGAACTTGAAAAGCATTCTGGTTGATTATTTAATTTATGAGTAATCTTTAAGCCAATTTGGTACCTTGTGGACAAAAACACAACAAAATACATGTACATACATGTAAACACACATATTCACACTAGTACAACCAAAGATCCTATAGTTTTTATTTCAGAATTATAGCTATGAGATATTAATACATATTAATTGGTTTGCAAAAACAGTAACAAAAATATATAGTTAATTGCCGGCAGTGGATTTTATCTCAGTAGAAAAGTAACAACACACTTAAAGAAGGCAGAAAAGAAAGCAGAAAGATAGAGAACTTGGGAACTTTATAATTGGAGGACAACCTTTGGGTTCTTAATTTTTCTTGATGTAATCCTGCATGAAAGTACCATATATATTCATTGTACATGAACACTTGCAAGAAGAGGCATCATAAAACCAAAGAGGTGCCTGAAAAGAAGGGTCATTCTCCTTGTTGTTTCTCATTCTTAGATTGTTTCCCACATTTTTTTTAAGGGAGGAACTGAGCTGCAGCCTAGTGGGTCAAAGCATGCTGCTTGTGGGTGGGACTCCACAGTGTGTTACCATTGAGTCATTTCCAACCTCTTACATGTCTCAGTTTCTCTCTCTGGAGATCTAGACTTCTAAGAGGGCTCAAAATGCAGGACAACCAGCTCCTATCTGCACTTCCTGAACAAGTCTTTTTAAACTAATTATGTTGGGATTCCCTATAGGACCACTACATGTCATGGGGGGTCAATCATCCCCAGGATATTGCCACTCATTACCCAGGGTTGCCTGTTGACTGGGAGGAGCAAAATGCCCTTTCTCTGAAGAGCTGAAGAAAATCAGTCTGTCATTAATGAAAACAACAGTTTAGTTCTTCACACAAATGCAGAGACAAGCCAATTGAGATTAATTTCAGGAGAAAAACGCAATGGAGAAGACTCTTTAGAATGCACCTCTGAAGGAGTATTAGGATTCTAAACACTAGCTTTCTTGGAGAGAAGATTAAAGAAAAAAAAAAGCCAAGACAACTCCCTGTAGACTGTCCTCAGCCACCCCTAGCTTTGTAGCTCTCATCCAACATTACACACACCAAGGTCAAATCCTCTCACAGTATAAGGCAGTTTCTGGTACCCTGAAAGCCAAGGATGTCAAGTAATGCATTACAAAAGAGCAGAGCTTTAGACATAGGAACAATCTGCCCATGACTCTTGAAACTCCAGCAAGAAAACTGAATACCTCAAAAGGGGTGAGTGGCATATTTGTCCTGAGTTCTTTTAGGGATTGGAGTCATTTGAAGACTTCTCTAGATTTTTCTTGGTACTGAAGATGGTGAAGGGGGAAGGAGGTATAGGGTGGTAGAAAAGTAAACAAAAGAACATTTGTTTTTTAAGACAGGTAGCAAACACAGAAACAAAGCACATGTTTTTATGTGTGGGGTTTGTTGTTGTTTTCCCTTTTCAACTGCGAGGAATTTTAGCCAATTCAGATAGGCCTTGTTACCCATAATTTGGAATTCTCATTCAGATTTGATCAAGTCAGGTAGAGTTGGACAAATGTGACAGGAAAAAAACTGGAACAACAACCAGAAAAAACCAACAATGTGATTAGTGAGAACTTTAATGTTAAGGAGAAATTAAGACTAGCTGGTTGTTATTCTTAACTTTAATCAAGACAAAAGCCTATGTTAAACTACTTTCCTAGGAATGGGTCTCAGGCTGGAGACTGCTCTCTACCACCCCAGGAGCAGGGAAAAATCTCAAACTTGCTTTCCTTTTTGGAAGTGAGCTCAAACTCTGTAAAGGAGTTATCCATCTTGCATCATCATGGCAGAAGAAAAACCTGCCTTCCTTGTCAGAAGCAAGTAAAACTCCAAAACAAAACAAAACCCAAAAAAAGAAGTTGTACATCAAAATAAACCGTAGATATCAACCAAATTTGGGGACATCAGGGATTCTTTGGAGAAGGTACTTACAGGCCTCAGCAAACTGATCTATTTGTTTGAGACATAAAGACAGCTCAAGCTGGTAGCAAGCACTGTTATGAGATTTGTCAAAGGTCAGGGGCACCTCCATTCAGAATCCATTCATGGTTGTCCAAATGTAAACCCCTAATATCTGAGACATTTCTCTGTCAATTTAGGAACTTTATTTTGCCAGGGTTAAGGATGCACCCATGACACAGCCTCAAGAGTTCCTGATGACATGTACCCAAGGTAGTCAGGGCACAGCTTGATTTTGTGCATTTTAAGGAGACATGATACATCAATTAATATATGTAAGATGTACGTTTTTTTAGTCTGGAAAGGCGAGACAACCTGAAGTGGAGAGGGGGCTTCCAGGTCATAGGTAGATAAGAGACAAAAGATTGCTTTATTTTGAGTTTCTGATTAGCCTTTCCAAAGGAAGCAATAAAATATATATTTATCTCAATGAGCACAGGGATGACTTAATAGAATGCGAGGCAGATTTGCCCTAAGCAGTTTCCAGCTTTATTTTTCTTTTTAGCTTAGTGATTTGGGGTCCCAAGATTTATCTTTCTTTCACAATACAAATAATACGTTTGTTAATGTATTGTAAGGCACCCATTTTGAGGTTAATATGATATATATGAAGGGATACTGGAGATTATGGAGGGTCTAAACCCTCACCTTGGCACTGCTGCGACTTAGCTTTCTTATTTCTAACAGATAGTGGAAAAGAATCCTGAGGCTGGTTTTATTTTTCTTATTTCCTTGATATTGCGTAATGTTTCAGTACAACATCTCTGTTCTCTCTTTCATTTGCTTTTGCATTTTCATGTCTAATCCCTATTTTCCTCTATTTATAATTAACCGAATCAGTTTTGACTTGATATTCAAAGAAATACTTAAACCAAAATTCTTTTGGCTGAGCATCGTGTTCAGGGCCCTCAGGTGATCCTAGTTGACTAGCTTCCTTAGGAGTGATGTCTCTCCTTCAGTATAATTTCTGACAATGATGAGAGTCTTAGATACTATCGGATGTTCAGGCAGTTTATTCTGGCCATACTCTTACAAGATAGATAATGGGAACAGGGCAGTGGCATGGGTCAGATACATTCAAGGGACAGACGACCACCTGACCAGGAGGGTTTTTATTTGAAGGCCATTTCAGAGTTTAGGTAACTCTTCTTCTTTTCTTATACCTGTATTCAGCCCGAATCAGTTACAAAATGTTTATTTCATAATGAGAATTTAAACAATTATTGTCAGAGTAACCTTTGTTTTAAGGTTTATGAAAGTAGAATCTGTGCTGAGGAAACCTTATCTCTAGGATAGCCACGGTTTTTAGGCCCCATTATCATAGAGACTTGATATCCTCAGGTCAGGGTTGAAAATCCCTAGGCAAGCCTTCATCATACTGCTAAGTGACACATAGTATAGGTGCTGGGGCCTTATGGCTATCATATAGCTACCATATGTCTCTTATACTGTACTAGATTATGGCAAATGTGAACAGAAGTCCACACACACTAGAATTTCAAAGGTGAACTGATTATGTTGAGATAATTATATCCTCACCTTATTTCACAAATGAAATAAAAACTAAGTCGCAGAAAAAAGAAAAAAGATAAGAAACTTGCTCAAGATCATAAAGTGGTAGGGCTTGAATTTGTCCATGCTGACTCCACATTGTAGGTACATTGTGGAAAAAAAAAGGCCAGATTTGACACACTTTCAGGTATGAAATAAAAGGACCAGAAAAAAAAAGGTGATTGAAATGATGGGTTGTCATTGTCTTTTCATAATGACTTTTTTTGTGTGTGCCTTACATGAAGGGGAAGGCCCAGAAAGCCCAAGTGTCTGTTTACTAACTTATTAACATCAGTAGAAACCTTTTTGGCTATGACTAGTCAGTCTATTTTTTATTTCTCTGTTGTGTTTATATCAGCATGTTACTGAAAGCAAAGCAAGAGAGAAATGCTGAATAGAAGATGTTTCTTATAAAAATGATAGTCTTGAGTTTTTTAATACTGATAATAACATCAATCTTTTATCAACTCCAAGTTTACAGACATTTAAAGACATGTACATACAGATCCTACTGTGTCTTGTATTATAGGACATCTTTTTAAAAACCAGAGCACCTCAATAGTTGCTCAGTTGCAGATCAGGTTGAATGAGTTCAGGTTGTGATAAAGCACATACTTTAAACAATGTGAATTCTCTCTTCTTAAGATCAGACCCTATTTCAAATTACTAGTTCATCATTTTCATGTAGATTAACAAATTATCAAAGATGATTGCTGAGTCTGTCCCACAGACTCTGGCCAAGCAACTGATGAATGGAGTACACATACACAAGTGTTTTTGCCTGTGAGCACAGCTAGGGGAATGCAGGGCTTAGCACAACTGACAAGAAAGTGCAGCCCCTATAAGCCAGAGATGCTTGCATTTATTTAGTAAAAATTTAATGACAAAGGCCTAGAGCAAACACCATTTGTAGGTAATTAACATTGTCAACCCCTCAGGTAGAGAGCGGTCCTGTGTATGAATGAACAAAGGTTGGTTTCCAGAGAAATAGTTAAACAAACATATCTAGATAAATTCCTTTGCACTCCCTTGTTATCTGCCCTTTGCTATTAGCTCAAGGTAAGAGGATTAGGCTGCCTTCAACCATAACCCTTTCTGGAAGCTTTTGCAAAACTTCCCAGCCTTCCAAGAAGGTTTGCATCTTTCCTATAATTTTTCCCACCACCCTGACCGATCTCCTACAGATGACTAAAAATCATGCTAAAGTCTAATTATCTATAGATTATGCATAATTTTATTTTCCCCAAATGATTTTGAAAGTAAACCACTAATCTGAGTCACTGAATAACACCTCTTTGAAAATTAAATCAGATAGGTTCTCAAATCACTGTTTTATCTGATCACCATGTTTAGTGATATACAATTAGCATTTCTGTAGGAAAACTGAGACTTAACTATTTGTCAGAGCCACTGAATAAAAATGACTACATAAAGTGTTTTATTTTTCAGAGACATCCGATTTTTATAGTGTTCTTTTAGTTAATATAATAAAATATTTACAAAAAGAAATCTAAACAAGCATTTTATATTATTCCTTATTTGAAGTCTAATTTTAGTGAATAATGGAGGATTTATAGGTAGTGAAACTTCCTAAAGGGCTGGAATGAAGTACATATTTCTTCAGTTAAATATGAGGTATTATAGAAGCAGCTTTCAAAAAAGAAATATAGTAGACTTATAAAAGTTGAAAAAATGTTCTGTGCATTTGTTTTAAAAGTGACGGGAAAAGATATCTTCCTACTCCAGATTAATATGCAATCCTATAGTAAAGATAAAGCAATATTTTGTTCTGCAAATATGCCTACTTTGAGCTACATTCTTATATTAATAGGCAATAATGTCAGAGAAATCTGTTGAGGCAATATAGCTATTACTCTGCCAGTGGCATAGCTTATATTAACATATCTTTCTAATAGCTTCAAATTATATTAAGTATTTTAAAGACAAATAATGGCCCTCATTACAATTCTCAAGGCAGATTCAATCCTGGGTATTTTAAGAGACTATTTTTCACTGTCATGAGAATAAGCAATCTTTATTTTCTATGTT
This sequence comes from Plecturocebus donacophilus, assembly GCA_004027715.1. Taxonomy (NCBI): domain Eukaryota; kingdom Metazoa; phylum Chordata; class Mammalia; order Primates; family Pitheciidae; genus Plecturocebus; species Plecturocebus donacophilus. The sequence continues at coordinate 18,056 of PVKP010002411.1, forward strand.
ATTTGCTCAATTTAATAATATATTAAAATATATAGTATTCTCTCCTATTTTAAATAATTAAGACATACAAATGTGCAGGCTTCATCCTTACATTTTTACATGCCTTTTGAAAGACAGGCAATGCTCTTTAATTTTACACATATTTGCCTGGAGGAAACTATTTAATCTTTGATAATTAAGGTCCTCTGAATTTAGTTATAATATTGCTAGATAAGAATAGTATAATGCCTTATCTCAAATATCAAGAAAAATTTAGATCATACCAGTTTATTTTACAAGTCAGTCTAGAACATGCATTACATCTTCATAATTATTGAGTCCCATACCCACCTCAGAGTCAATTCTAAATAGCCATGAACTCAGAAAATAACTCAAAAACAAAAATTGACCTTTCTTACTCCAAACTAAATCAGACTCTATTGTATTCATCTTTTTGTAAGATCCAAGGCAAAATATGATCATAATTAACTCCTATTGAGCATTTATATATGTACTAATCACTTCACATTATCTTATTTAATGTAAACATTACCAAGAGGTTATAATGCCTATTATTTAATATCATTTTATATTTCTCTCTTAAGAACATCAAGTAAATAGACGTTTTTCAAGATATTTAACTTGTGTTTATTTCAGTCATAGTTTTAAGTTTGAAACACTGAAACTGAACTAGGACCCAGTTCTTATTAACATTTATGGAAAAGGTGTAGTATCATTGTTGAATTTCACTGGGGAAATGGAACAACGTCTGGATGAAACAAACACAGTAAGTTTTTGTCAGTCCTACATAGTATAAAAAATATTATTTTCCTCCAAATAAATATTAAGTTTAATTACTCAGGCAATAAAATGTTTAAATTGAGAAAAAGCAAGAGAAAAGGTAATGCAATAAATAAATGGAGTGGGAAGAAAGCATTAGAAAAGGTAATTTTATAGCTCGGGTATTATCTAAGGAAGCCAGACTCATAAAGGGTAGGAAGAGCAGCAGAATAGATTTGAATGCCTAAGATCGATAGAATCAATGAAATGTGTAAGAAGGCCATGGGAAGTGCAAATAGAGAATTTCTCAAGACAAACTCCCCAATGTTGTTTCTGATTAGTGTTGGTTACTTATCTGGTTGTGCCAGAAAAAAATTTCAAAATGGTCCTGGAACTTTCCCCAGAGAGAGAGTATGGTCTAGTGAAAAAATAATGGGCTTTTACGATCAGACAGACCGGAGTGTGAGCCTTATCCCATCTACCAAATAGTTGATAATTCCTCCTCAGGTTTGTGTGAGGACTATATAAAACAGCATATGCACAGCCTTTAGCATAGTGTATAATATATAGTTGTTTCCCCACTTACTTACAAGCACCAGTTACTCTTTTTGAGCTCATACTGTTTGCCTAACTACAGTGGCTTTCTATTCTGTCACTCTTTTCTAGGAATGAAAGAATTAAAAGTACTTTTAAAAAGTACTGGAATTAAGAGTCAAGAAACTTGGATTCTAGCATTTGCTTTATTGTTAGCTTGTTGCTGGACCTTGAGTAACTAGTTTACTCTTAAATGTTCCTGTGCTCTCATATAAAGAGGTAGAATCACATTATTTCTAAGAGGTTTACCAATTTGTATATTATATGATTACTACAAAAAATGAAATTCTAATAGAGAAACTATTGATTAGACATAGTTTTTGTGTAGTAGCAAAAACTAAGTTCTAAATTGAATCATGTAAGAGTATATATTTAGCTGGATTAGGGCAATTTTTTAGAGGTGAAACTATTATAACCAATAAATACTCTGCAAAATTTAGAAATGCATCTTATTCAAACACTCAATTTTCTTCAAAAGCATAGACTTTTCAGCCTGGTTAGCAAAAAATTCATTATCATGACTATTCTTATATAAATGTTTTCAGTTCACTTTGTCTTGCAGAATTTCTGCACATGTTTTGGAAACTATGATGGCATAGACATAATTAGAGCTTTCTCATTGTATAGGCAAAAAATTAAACTACAATACAGAAAGTTAAATTATGCAATACCCACTCATGAGAGACAAAACTACAATAAAGCATAGTTATTCTAATGCAAAAATTTTATTTTCCCTACTACCTTCGGCACCATCATTACCTGCTTCCAGATTTCTGAAGGACCAGTTTGTTTTTGACAATCTCTGACAAGTTATTTTCTCTTTTTAAAGTGCTACTTCAGTCTTTTGAGGAGAAAGGATATTTCTAGGTTAAATTCAGCCCAAACAATACCATCTCAAATGAGAAGATCACTTACAACCATCCAACGTGTGCACTACTTCACTTTCTAGTTGATAGTTTGGCACTTTGGGAAGAAAATTGATCTTTTACAGCCACTTAACAGCATATTTCAAAATCTTACAGCAGTACTTTGCTAAATGGCATCCAGCTCATCTGGATGTGTTGAGTTTCCGGATCATAAACTCCTAAAGGGCAGAGTCTATGATTATTTGGCTAACTTTATACCGCTTATGACTGCGGGTGCTTAATAAATACTATTTCATGGTAATAATGATGATGATGACAAGTTAATGCTCCTCAGAGTGCCAACCAACCAGTCAATTTAGTGAAAGTCAAACTGGTCATTTGATATAAAAAATCTGCCTACTTGATTGAATGAATTCCTGAAATTGCAGCTGGTTGTTTTTATGCTTGTATAGATATAACATTGAAGTTTTATTTCATATCGAGAAGGGTTAAGAGAATGGTGCAATATAGATATTCATTAATAGTCAATTTTATCACATCAATCAGAAGCTTTGAAAAAGTTGAGTGAAATTACTGTTGAGATAAACAAAATATAATCATATAATGGCATGTAATCTCAGGAATCTCCTTTAGGTACCCCTCCCCCAGCCACGAATTTATGTCACTGTATTCTTGTCAGATAAGTGCCTTGGCTTAATTTCATTAATCACGGACTGGTGCAATTAGAATCAAATATCCAAGTGGGCAGCTTCCATGTGTCATTTTTGTCTTGCATAGCATTCATAACCATGTCAATGTTAGTAAAATAAAGCCATTGAAGACACCAAGCAATGTCTATTGCCAGGAAAGGAATATTGAGGATCATCAGAATTATCTTGATAATTGCTTTAGAATGTCCCTTTACTCACAAATTTATATATACACAATTTTTTAAAACAAACAAAGTTGGAGGAGTTACTACCTAATTTTTAAATCTATTCTAAAGATAGAGTAATCATGAAAATGCAGTATTTGTAAAAATATAGACATATAGATCAATGGAATAAAACAGATACTAGACATAGCCTTACACATATTTGTTCAATTGATTTTTCACAAACTTGTCAAGGCAAGTAACGTGGAAAAAAATATTTTTGAACAAATACGTTGGAACAATTTGATAGACATAATATGCAAAAAACTGAACCTTAACCATGTCTCACATTCTATATAAAAATTAACAGACAATATGTCACAGACCCAAATATAAGAATGAAAATTATAAAATCTTAGAACAAAATAGGAGATAACCTTAGCAACCTTGGATTTGACAAAAATTTCTTAACTACAAAAAAGAACAAATTAATGAAGAAGGTAAACAATAAATCAAAGTTCATCAAGATTAAAGCTTTTCTTTTTAAAAGGCACAGCTATATATATGAAAAGGTGAGCCATTGGCTTGAAGAAAAGAATTGCAAAGCAAGTATCTGAAAAAGAACTTCTATATAGAATACCTAACTTATCTTTACAGTTTAATTGTTAGAACACCAAAAACAGAGTTAAAATGAGCAAAATGTTTGAATAGTTAACCAAAGATAATAAATAAGTACATTAAGTGATGCTTACTATCATTAGCCATTAAGAAAGTATCAACTAAAACCACAATAAAATGCTACAACAGGCCAGGCATGGTGGTTCATTCCTGTAATCCCAGCATTTTGGGAGGCTAAGGGGGTCAGATCACCTGAGTTGAGGAGTTCAAGACTAGCCTGGCCAACATAGTGAAACTCCATCTCTACTAAAAATACAAAAATTAGCTGGGCGTGGTGGTGCATGCCTGTAATCTCAACTACTCGGGAGGCTGAGGCAGGAGAATCCCTTGAACCTTGGAGGCAGAGGTTGCAGTGAGCCGAGATCACACTGCACTCCAGCCTGGACAGCAGAGTAAAACTCTGAAAAAAAAAAAAAAAAAAAAAAAAAAAAAAAAAAAAAAAAAAAAAAAAAAAAAAAAAAAAAAAAAAAAAAAAAAAAAAAAAAAAAAAAAAAAAAAAAAAAAAAAAAAAAAAAAAAAAAAAAAAAAAGAAAAGAAAAAACTACAGCATACATGCTAGAAAAGCTAAAATTTAAAAAACTGAAAATACTAAGGATCAAAGAGAATGTAGAAATAAGATACACTGCTGGTGAAAATGCTAAATTATACAACATTAAAAACAGCAAATTCTAATAACATTAAATATATACCTGTCATACAAGTCATCTATTCCACTCCTAATACTTACTTACCCAATAGAAATCAAAGTATATGCACATACAAAGATTCATACATGAATGTTTGTAGCAGCTTTATTTGTAATAATCACAAACTGAAAATAACCCAAATATCTCTCAATAGGTAAACGTTGAAAAATATTTGATATATTCACATATTGGGATAATAACTAATAAAAATAAACTACTGTTACATACAAAAACCTAGGTAAATCTTAATTATGCTGAGTGAAAAAAGCCAGAAAAATGAGTATACACTGTAGGATACACACACACACACACACACACACGCACACACGTTTATCCTGCAGGATATACATAATTACGTGTATATATATATGTATGTATACATATATATATAACTTTATACAATTCAAACTCATCTATAATGACAAGAAGCAGATCAGTGGTTACTTGGGAAATGATGATTGGATTGGCTAGGGAAGGAAAATTACAGATTGGCACCAGGAAACTTTTGGAGGTAAAGGCTATGTTTATTATCTTGATTTTGGTGATGGTTTACATATATAAAATTCACTAAACTTTACACTTTAAAGATCTGACCATATATATATGTATTCACATGCACAGAAACACACACACATGTATATATGCACATACATATATACATATACATATATATGTCATATATATATATATATATCTGGGTACATTTGGCAATTGAAGACATAGAAAGGATTGTAAAATTAGACAGTGAGTCTAGAAACAAACCTCTATTAAGTATAACATGCAACAGCTAGGCAGAAGAAGATAAGCTTTCAAAGAAGTAGAAAAGAAATGTGCTAAGGGACAGAAAATAAAGTCACATATAAATATTGTATTGCAGAACCAAATGGAAAAGTGTGTTATAAGAAGAGTTGAGTAGTTTGTCCTCAGTAAACATTACTGCAGAGGTACAATAAAATGAGAATTGTAAAGCTGATTTTATTTAATGACACTGGTGACCTTAACTTGATATTTTTATAGAGGAATACTGCAGAAAACTAAATTGGAGTTGGTGAATGGGAGATAAATAGATGGAGATAGTAAATAAAAGCAGCTTTTTAAAAGATTTTTGCCTTATAGGTACAGAAAAGTGAGATACAGCAGGAAGTTGCCAGAAAGAAAGGGAGAATTACGTAAGGCTGTTTTGTTAAACTGAGAAATAATATTAGAATATTTATATGGGTATTGTACTGGAGCTGCACACAAGATTCAATTGGTAAATTTTCAGGAATTTTGTGAGCCATCATTAAAAATAGCCATTATTAACTTTATAAATGCAGATTTAAGTAAATTATATTTAAACCAAGTTAACAAATACTCAAATCTCATTGCTTCTTAATTATTTAACTATTTTATACTATTATCTATACTCATGGTTATTTATGTCAATTGTATCTGTATGGCGGGAATATTATATAGTAGTTTGAAACTGCACATTTCTTCTCCACTCTGTGTTCAGTTACATAATGTTGTTAGTCTGCAACTGGCAATGGTGGAACTGTTTATACCACAAAAATTGGTAAACACTTCAAATAAGGACTTGATTTTTAAAATTTTTGTTGTTATTGTGAATTGTCTAAAAAGAGATACAGAATAATCTCAATAATTCTCTTTAAACTTAAAAATTGTCTTGTCATGGCTGTTATATTGTGAATAGCACAAAAATACAAAAAACATTTTCCTAGTATTATCCAAAAGCTGTTATGTGATTCACCAAAAGTCATTCACATCACTGACAAACATGTTAATTTCTGATACAGTTTTAATTTTTTAAATTTTTATCTTACTCATTGAGGAAAACGAAAATATCAATCATCATTCATGTTAGAACTACATTCATTTGCCAATTACAACCACAGGTTAGTCATGATTGTGTGAGTTTGCCAAAAACAATTAAAACATTCTGTAAGAATCATTAGTTATGTGGAATTTGTGATATGGAGACTAGAATATTTTATTATTACTTATAAATTGTGTGCTATGCAAACTTTATGTTAGTAATATAAATAATAAATTGTGTACATATATTCATACATCCATTTTTACAGACAGCCAATTATTAAATATTTACTACCACATTTGTAACTCAGTAAAGCCATGATAAAGCTGATTAGCTAAAAAAAATCTGTCTATAGCTTTTGAATAACTATTTTCTCAAAATGTGAAATAGACCTTGAAACAAAGACAACAGAATATGGCACTGGGACAAGAGTCAGAATATAGGTATAACATGTATTTGTGAGAGTTATTGGTATGATTTGGCTGTGTCTCCTCCCAAATCTCAACATGAGTTGTATATCCCATAATTCCCATGTGTTGTTGGAGGGAATCAGGATAAGGTAATTGATTCACGGAGGCCGGCCTTTCCTGGGCTATTCTCGTGATAGTGAATAAGTCTTCTGCGATCTGATGGATTTATTGGGGGGTTCTGCTTTTGCTTCTTCCTCATTCTTTCTTGGAGCCAACATGTAAGAAGTGCCTTTCACCCTCCACCATGATTCTGAGGCCTCCCAGCCATGTGGAATTGAAAGTCCAATTAAACCTTTTTTTTTTTTTTGTTCCCAGTTTCAGGTATGTCTTTATCAGCAGTGTGAAAACAAACCAATATAATATCCAATATAGTAAGGGATGCAGCTGTCAGCTGTGGTCATGTTCAGAAAACACTGAATTTACAAACTTGGATCAATAAAGTAGATTCATATCAAAACACAATTAAAACTCAAGTACTTCTATTCATTTGTCATTTAATAAAGGCCCTATAATAAACAATAAATAATGTGTACCAGACACTGTGCTAAGTATTTTGAATATGTTAATTCTTCTAAATATTTTAAAAATCCTTATACAGTAAGTATTATTACTACCACCATTATATAAGATGACGAAAGTGAGGCTTGGGCATGTTTATTAACTTGTACAAGTTTACAGATCTATTAGTAGAAGAGAAAGCATTTGATCAAACTGACTAGAAGTAAAATTGCTGATGCACCTAACCACTATACACCTCTGCCTCCATCCAGTCTCATCTTATGTGGCTAACTTTTTCTAAGCTAAGTTGGGCTTTCCCAAAAGAAAAATAAATCTTTATAAAAAAGGGGATCCTCAACACTAACCATACAGTTTAAAGGTATAATTCGAACATAATAACTCCTTGAAAGTTTAAATTAATTAACTGAAAGAACAAAATTTACCTGCTGGATATCAGGGTGGATCAGAGCTCATATAAAATTACTTAGAATGGGCTCTAAATCCAAATTCAGAATAATCCCAAAAAGGAAAGCAATAAATATCTATTTTCAAGATTATTTATTTAATTCCCATAAATGTCTGTCTTTTCTTTATATAAACTTACTAAGTAGCTTATATAATTGTGAAAATCTCAGTACTTCTCAGTGGGGCCTCTCTATAAAGATACTGGAAAATGTGAAAGCAGCTTTAGAATTGGCTAACTTGCAGAGGTTAGAAGAGTGTGGAGGGCTCAGATGAAGACAGAAAGATGAGGGAATGTTTGGAACTTCCTAGAGACTTATTAAGTTGTAGCTACAAAAAGACTTACCATAATATAGACAATGAAAACCAGGCTGAGGAGGTCTCCATTGGAAATGAGGAACTTACTGCAAACTGAAGCAAAGGTCACTTTTGTTATGCATTAGCAACGAGGTTAGTGACATTGTGCCTTTCTCCTAGGGATTTGTGGAACATTGAACTTTAGAGTCATGATTTAGGGTATCTGGTGGAACAAATTTCTAAGCAGCAAGTTTCATGATATGGCCTTGCTTTTTCTAATGGCCTACGCTTATGTCAATGAGCAAAAAAATGATGTAAAACTGGAACATATATTAAAACAAGAAGTGGAGTGTAAAATATTAAAAAATTTGTAGCCCAGCCATGTGGTAGAAAAGAAAAGCCCATTTTCAGGAGAGGAATTCAAAAAGCTTGCATAAATTTAAATAAATAAAGAGGAGCCCACTGCTAATAGCTGAGATAATGAGGGAAAGGGCATTTCAGAGACATTCATTGCAGAACCCTTCCATCACAGGCTGATAAGGTTTGTCTTTGTCCCCACTCAAATCTCATCTTGAATTGTAGTTTCCATAATCCCTATGTGTTGTGGGAGGAGCCAGGTAGAGATAATTGAATCATGAGTGTGGGTTCCCCTATTCTGTCCTCATGACAGTGAGTTCTCATGAAATCTGATGGTTTTATATGGAACAACCTCCTTTGCTGGGCACTCATTCTCTCTTCTGATGCCATGTGATGAAAAATGTGTTTGCTTCCCCTTCTGCCATAATTGTAAGTTTCCTGAGGCCTCACTAGCCATGCAAAACTGTGAGTCAATTAAACCTCTTTTCTTTATAAATTATCCAGTGTTGGGTATGATTTTACAGCAGGGTGAAAAATGACTAATATAGTAAATTAGTACAGGAAGTGAGATACAACTATAAAGATATCAAAAACTGTGAAAGCAACATTGGAACTGGGTAAGAGGCAGAAGTTGGAACAGTTTGGAGGGCTCAGAACAAGGTAGGGAAATGTGGAAAAGTTTGTAACTTCCTAGAGACGTGGAGGGCTCAGAACACAGAAAGATGTGGGAAATTTTGGAATTTCCTAGAGACTTGTTGAATGGCTTTGACCAAAATGCTTATTGTGATATGGACAATAAAATCCAGGCTGAATTAATCTCAGATGGAGATGAGGAACTGGAACTTCTTGGGAGTTGAGATAAAGGTCACTCTTGCTTGGCAAAGAGACTGGCAACATTTTTTCCAGTGCCCCAGTGATTTGTGGAATTTTAAACTTGAGACAGATAATTTAGGGTATCTGGTGGGAGGAATTTCTAAGCGTCAAAGCATTCAAGAATAAGCAGAGCATAAACATTTTTAAAAATTGCAGCCAAAGAAAATAAAACCCATTTTCTGGGAAGAAATTCAAGCCTGCTGCAGGAATTTGCATAAGTAATGAGGAGCAGAATGTTAATCACCAAGGCAATGAGAAAAATGCCTTCATGGCATGTCAGAGACCTTAATGTCAGCCAATCCCATTACAGGTGCTGCTGTGTGTAGCCTTGGGTCTTGGTGTCCTGCATCCCAGCCATTCCAGCTGTGGGTAAACAGGTCCAATGTACAGCTCAGGCCATTGCTTCAGAGGTTGCAAGCCCTAAGCCTTGGGAGCTTCCATGTGATGTTGGGCCTACGGGTGTGCAAAAGTCAAGAATTGAAGTTTGGGAACCTCTGCCTAGATTTCAGAGGATTTATGGAAACACCTGTATATTCAGGCAGTAGTTTGCTGCAGGAGTGAAGCTCTCATGAAGAACCTCTGCTACGGCAGTGCTGAAGAAAAATATGGGATCAGAGCCCCCAAACTCCCAACTGAGGTACTGCCTAGTAGAGCTGTGAGAAGAAAGCTATGGTCTTCCAGACCCCAAAATGGTAGATCCGTTGACATCTTGCACCATATGCCTGGAAAAGCCACAGACACTCAATGCCAGCCCATGCAGGTAACCAGGAGGAGGGCTGTACTCTGCAAAGCCACATGGGAAGAGCTGCCCAAGACTGTGGGAGCCCACCTCTTGCATCAGCATGACCTGGGTGTGAGACATGGAGCCAAAGGAGGTCATTTTGGAAGTTTAATGACTGCCCTATTGTATTTCAAACTTGTATCCCCTTTGTTTTGGCCAATATCTCCCATTTGGAATGGGTGTATTTACCCAATGCCTGTACCCCATTGTATCTAGGAGGTAACTAACTTGCTTTTTATTTTACAGGCTCATAGGCAGATGGGACATGCCTTCTCTCAGATAAGACTGTAGACTTGGGCTTTTGTATTAATGCTGGAATGAGTTAAGACTTTACGGGACTGTTGGAAGGGCATGATTGTGTTTTGAATTGTGAAAACATGAGATTTGGGAGTGGTCAGAGGCAGAATGATACAGTTTGTCTATGTCCCCAGCCAGATCTCATCTTGAACTGTAGTTTCCATAATTCCCATATTTAGTGGACATGACCAGATGGAGAAAATTGAATCATGAAGGCAGTATCCCACATCCTATTCTCGTGATTGTTAGTTCTCATGAGATCTGATGGTTTTATAACATCTTCAGTGGGGAATCAGTCTCTCTCCTGCTTCTGTGTGAAGAAGGATGTGTTTACTTCTTCTTCTACCATGAGTGTTTCCTGAGGCCTCCCCAGCCATGTAAAACTGTGGGTCAATTTTACCTTTTTTGGTTATAAATTACCCAGTTTTGGGTATGTTCTTATAGCAATGTGAGAATGGACTAACACTGGGGCCTGTATCCCCTTTGTTTTGGCCAATATCTCCCATTTGGAATGGTTGTATTTACCCAACGCCTGTATTCATATTATATCCTAAAAGTAACTAACTTGTTTTTGATTTTACAGACTCATAGGTGGAAGGAACCAGCATTGTCTCAGGTGAGACTTTGAATGCTGGGCTTTTGAGATGCTTAAATGAATTGATTTTTGGAAATTGTTGAGAAGGCATGATTGTATTTTGAAATGTGAGAAAAACATGAGATTTGGGAGGGACCAAGGGTGGAATAATGTGGTTTGGCTCATTCAAATCTCATGTTGAATTGCAATCCCCAAAGTTGGAGGAGGGGCTTCGCAGGTAATGATTAGATTATGGGAGCTAGTTTTTATGAATGGCTTAGCACCATTCCCCTAGTACTCTTTGTGTGACATCGTTCTCATGAGATCCAGTTGTTTATAAGGATGTAGAACCTCACCACACCATATGTGACCTTTCAGACAGATAATTCAAAAAGCAGTGCTGAGAAAACTTAAGGAAATTCAAGAAAACACAGAGACAGAATTCAAAATTCTATTAGATAAATTAAAAAAAAATCTCAATAATTAGAAAGAATCAAGCAGAAATTCTGGAAAATACAACTGGCATACTGCAGAATTTATCAGTCTTTTAATAGCAAATTTGATTAAGCAGAAGAAAGAATTAGCAAGCTTGAAGATAGGCTATTTGAAAATATACAGCCAGAGAAGACAAAAAAAAAACAAGAACAAAAATCAAGGAAACTCATCTACAGGATCTACAATATAGCCTGAAAAGGCCAAATCTGAGAGTGACTTGCCTTGAAGAAGAGATAGAGAAAGAAATATGGGTAAATAAGATTATTCCCAAGGGATAATAAGAGAGGAGTTTTCACATCTAGAGAAAGATATCAATATTCAGTACAAGAAGTTTGTAGAACATCAAAGAGATGTAACCCCAAGAAGACTACGTTAAGGCATTTAATAGTCAAAGTCCAGAAGGGCAAGTATAAAGAAAGGATTCTAAAACAGCAGAAGGAAAGAAACAAATGACATACAATGGAGCTCTAATATGTCTCACAGCAGACTTTTCAGTGGAAGCTTTATAGTCTGGAAAAAAAAATGGCATGATGTATTTGAAGTGCTGAAGGAAAAACAAACAAACAAAAAACAAACCTTTGTATTCTAGAATACTACATCTGGTAAAAATATCCTTCAAGCATGAGGGAAAAATAAAGACCGCCCCAGACAAACAAATGCTAAGGGATTCCATTAAAACCAGACATGACATACTGCAAATTCTGAATGGTGTTCTTCAATCTTAAAGAAAGGGATGTAAATGAGCACTAAAGAATCATTGAAATGTATAAAACTCATTGGAAATAGAAAAACACAGAATATTGTAAAACTATAATATTGGCGCATAAACCACTCTTATCTTAGGTAGGAAGACTAAATAATGAAGCATTCAAGAATAACTACAAACTTTTCAAGGCATGTATATTCCAATAATATGTAAAGAATAAAAGCAAGAAGTAAAAAGTCGGGGAATAAGTTAAAGCTTAGAGTTTTGTCAGTTTTCTTTTTACATGTTTGTTTGTTCATTTATACGATCAGTGTTGTTTCCAATTTAAATTAATGGAGTAATATAGTATCTGCAAGCCTCATGGTAAACTCAAATAAAAAAAATCTACCATGGATACATGTAAAATGAAAAGCAAGAACTTAAATCATACCACCTGAGAAAATGACCTCCACTAATAGGAAGATAGCAAGGAAGAAATGAAGAAAATAAAGACCACAAATAGCTGGAAAGAAAAAAAAAAGCAAGAGTAATTTCTTACTTATCAATCATAACATTGAATGTAAATGGGCTAAACTATTCAAAAAAAAAAGGCTTAGAGTAACTGAAAGGACTTTTTAAAAAGACCCATGATCTGTTGCCTACAAGAGACAGAAATCACTTATAAAGATACAAATAGACTCAAAATACAGGGATAGTAAAATATATTCAAAATCAATGGAAATCAGAGAAGAGCAGAAGTAGGTAATCTAATATCAGACAAAATATTAGGTTGGTGCAAAAGTAATTGCTGTTTTTCCATTGAGAGTAATGACAAAAACAGCAATTTCTTTTGTGTCAGCCTATAGTGTTCAAGACAAAAACTGTAAGAAAAGACATTTTAGCTCAGTAAATAATGTATAAAAGCATATAACAGTTTTAAATATATATGCAACTTAGACTGGAGCACCTAGGTATATAAGACAAATATGATTAGACCCCAATACAATAATAGTTGAAGACTTCAATATCTCACTTTCACCATTGGACATATCTCCTAGACAGAAAATCAATTAAGAGACACTGTAGTTAATCTGCACTACAGATCAGATGGATCTAATAGACATTTATAGAACATTTCATCTAATGGCTACATAATATACATTTTTTTTCCTCAGCACAAGGGTCACTCTCAAAGATAGATCACATGTTAGATCACAAAACAAGCTTTAAACATTCAAACAATAGAATTAATATCAAAAATCTTATCTGACCACAGTGGAATATAAATGGAAATAAATAAAAAGTAGAATTGTGGAAACTACAAAAACATATGGAAATTGAACAATATGCTTCTGAATGACCACTAGGTCAAAGAAGAAATTAAGTAGGAAATTGTAAAATTTCTTGAAGCAAATGATAATGGAAACACAATATACCAAAATGTATGGGACACAAATAAGCACTAAGAAGATAATGTATAGTTATAAATGTTAACATAAAAAAGGAGAAAAATTTTATATAAATAACCTAAGGATGCATCTTAAAATCCTAGAAGAGCAAGAGCAAAGTAAGACCAACATTAGTTGAAGAAGAGCAATAATAAAGATCAGAATGGATATAAATACATTTGAAATGGAGAAAATCCAAGAGATGAATGAAACAAAAAGCTGGCCTTTTGAAAGATAAACAAAATTGGCAAAACTTTAGCAAGACTAAGAAAAAATAGAAAAGACACTAACAAAAACAGAGATGAAAAAAGAGATATTACAACTGCTACCACAGAAATTCACAGGATTATTATTGGCTACTAAGATAAACTATATGTCAACATATTAGAAAATCTAGAGGAGACTGATAAATTCCTAGATGCATCCAGCCTACCAAGATTGAACCTGGAAGAAATCTAAAACCTGAAAAGATCAACAACAAGTAACAAGATTGAAGTTGTAATGAAAATCATCCCAGCAAAGCAAAGCCCAGAATCTGATGGCTTCACTGCTGAATTCTTCCAGTCATTTAAGAAACTAATTCTAATTCTACTTATACTATTCCAAAATATAAATGAGGAGAGAATACTTCCATGTTCATTTTATGAGACCAGTATTATCCTGATACAAAAATCAGACAAAGACACATCAAAAAAGGAAAATTACAGGCCAAAACCCCAGATGAATATTTATGCAAAAATCTTCAACAACATACTAGCAAACTGAATTCAACATACGTTAAAATGATTGTTTATCATGACCAAGTGGGATTTACCGCTGGGATGCCAGAATGGTTCAACATATGTAAATTAACCAATGTGATACATCATTTCAACAGAACGAAGACATAAATCTATGTAATCATTTCAATTGATGCTAAAAAAGTCTTTGATAAAATCCATCATCCCTTCATTATTAAAAACCCTCAAAAATGAGTATAGAAGGAACATACTTCAACATAATAAAAAGTGTGTATGACAGACCCACAGCCAGTATCATACTGAATGAGAAAAATATAATAACTTTTCCTCTAAAATCTGGAACATGACAAAGACGTTCACTTTCACTACTGTTATTCAACATAGTACTGGAAGTCTTAGGTACAGCAATCAGACAAGCAAAAGAAATAAACAAAATTCAAACTGGAAAATTTAAAAAAAGCCTTGTTTGTAGATGACATGATCTTATATTTGAGAAAATCTAAAGACTCCTTCAAAACTGTTAAAACTGAGAAACAAATTCAGTAAAGTTGCAAGATACAAAATCAACATATGAAAATCAGTAGCATTTCTATATGCCTACAATGAACAATATGAGAAGAAAGTTAAAAAGTAATCTCATTTACAATAGCTACACATAAATTTAAATACCTAGGAATTAATCAAAGAAGTAAAAGATTTCTACAATAAAAAATATAAAACACTGATGCAAGAAGTAGAAGATTTAAAAATGGAAAGATTTTCTATGTTCATAGATTGGAAGAATCAATATTGTTAAAATATTTATACTACTCAAAACAATTTACAGATTCAATGCAATTTCTATCAAAATTACATTCTTCAGAGAAATAGAAAAAAAAAATCTGAAATTTATACCGAATCATAAAATAATCCAAACAGCCAATGGTATTCTGAGCAAAAAGAACAAAACTGGGGGATCACATTAACTGACTTCAAATTCTTCTGGAGAGTTATAGTAACCAAAACATGATAGTGGCATAAAAAGAAATACATAGACCAGTGACATGGAATACAGAACACAGACACAAATCCATACATCTACAGTAAACTCATTTTTGACAAAGGCGCCAAGATCATACATTGAGGAAAGGCCGATTTCTTCAATAAATAGTGCTAAGAAACCTGGATATCAATGTGCAGAAGAATGTAACAAGACCCCTCTCTCTTGATATATACAAAAATAAAATGAAAATGGATTAAAGAGTTAAATCTAAGACCTCAAACTATAAAACCACTACAATAAAATATTGAAAAAACTCTCCAGGACATTGGAGTGGGCAAGAATTTCTTGATTAATATACCGCAAGCTCAGGCAACCAAAGCAATCATGACAAATGAGATCACATCAAGTTAAACAGTTTTTGCACAGTAAAGGAAACAATCAACAAAATGTAGCGACAACATACAGAATGAAAGAAAATATTTGCAAAGTACCTATCTGTCAATGGAATTATAACAAGAATACATGGGGTGCTCAAACAACTCTATAGGAAAAAGTCTAACAAATTGATTGAAAAAAATGAGGAAAATATCTGGATAGATATTCTCAAAAAAGGACATACAAATGACAAGCAGGCATACAAAAAGGTCTTTGGCATCATTGATCATCAGATAAGTGCAAATTAAAATACAATGAGATGTCATCTCACCCCCCACTCCAGCAAAATGGCTTATATCCAAAAGCCAGATAATAAGATGTGCTTGTAAGGATGTGGAGAAAAGAGAACCCTCATACCCTGTTGGTAAGAATGTTAATTAGTACAACCACCATGGAGAACAGTTTGGAGGTTCCACACAAAACTAAAAGCAGAGCTACCATATGATCTAGCAATTCCACAGCAGTGGATATACCCACCAGAAAGGAAATGAGTCAGAATTCGGAAGCAAAATAAGTGTCCATCAACAGATAAATGGATAAAAAATGGGGTACATATACACAATAGAGTACCATTCAGCCATAAAAAAGAATGACATCTGTCATTTACAACACGAATGAAACTAAAGGTCATTATGATAAGTGAAATAAGCCAGGCACAGAAAGACAAACATTGCATGTTCTCACGTATTGTGGGAGCTTAAAATTAAAACTATTTAAATCATGGAAATAGCAGAAACAGGGTTGCTAGATTCTATGGACAGTTGAGGAGGGGTTATTAGAGGGGAAGTTGGCCTCGTTAATGGGTACAAAAATAGAAAAAATGAATAAACCTAATATTTTGTAACACAACAGAGTGACTGTAGTCAATAATAATTTAATTGTATATTTTAAAATAGCTAACAGAGTATAACTGGATTGTTTATAACACAAATGGTAAACATTTGAAGGAATGAATACCCCATTTACTATTATGTGATTATTACACATTGCATGTCAATATCAAAGTACTCATGTGTACCACAAATATATATACATACTATGCACCACAAAATTAAAAATATTTTTAAATTGTAAAAAATACAGTAATGAATTTTGTCACATCAATGGACTCTTCCTATTATAAAATATTTCTCTATAGCATACAATGCTGTTTGATAACTATTTACCCACAGTAGGACTTCCTTAGAAATTAGAGTCATTCTTCTCATATTCTGCCACTGACAGAATATGTCAATTGTATGTGTGTAATATTCTAAATCTTTTGTTGTCATGTCAACAATGCTCAGAGTGTCTTGACCAAGACAGGCTTCCATCTCAAGAAATTACTTTGTTCATCCACAAAAAGCAGCTCCTCATCTCTTCAAGTTTCAGCATGAGATTGCAGTAATCCAGTCACTTCTTCAGGCTCTACTCCTATTCTATTCTACTTCTACTGCTATTTCCACCACATTTAGAGTTAATTCTTTCACTGAAATCTTTAACCCCTCTCAATGTAATCCATGAAAGTTGGAATAAACTTCTTCCAAAATTCGGTTAATGTTGATATCTTGACCTCTTCCCATTAATCACAATGTTCTTAATGGCATCTAGAATGGTGAATCATTTTCAGATGCTTTTCAATTTACTTTACTCAGATGCATCAGAAGAATTACTACCTATGGTAGCTATAGCCTTATGAAATGTGTTTCTTAAATAATAATATATGAAAGTCAAAATTACTCCTTTACTATGGGCTACAGATTGAATGTTGTGTTTTTCAGGCATGAAAACAAGATGAATCTCCTTATACATCTCTATTGTAACTCTTGAGAGACCAGGTGCATTGTCAATAAGCAGTAATATTTTGAAAGGAGTCTTTTTTCCCTAGCAGTAGGTCTCAATAATAGACAAAATATTTAGCAAACCATGAAATAAACAGATATGCTGTCATCCAGTCTCTGTTCTTCCATTTACAAAGCACAGGTAGTGTACGTATGCAAATCATCTTTCCCTTGAACACTCAGAGGCCATTGCCAAGTTATTAATTATCCTAATTTCAATAGTTTTGTGTCTCAGGGAATAGGAAGACCTGAGAAGAGGGAAAGAGATGGTGAAACAGCTGGTCAGTAGAGCAGTGAGAACACAACATTTATCAATTAATTGACTTTATCATCCTATGGGTGTGGTTCATAGCGCTCCGAGACAATTACAATTTAAAAATCAAAGATCACTGATTCACAGATCAACATAACACATATAATAATAATGAAAAAGTTTTAAAAGCTGCAGGAATCACCAGAACGTGATGCAGAGATACAAAATGAGCACATACTATTAGAAAAATTGTGCCAATAGTCTTGCTGGACATAGGGTTGGCACAAAACATCATTTAAAAAAATGCAGTATCTGGGAAGCAAAGCACAATAAAATAATGCATGGCTGTATTTATGGTGGAAATGGCAGAAAGCTATGACATGGGGTCGGGGGAGGATAGTTTGTAAAACTGTATAACCTGAAAATGTTCATCTTTAATTTCACAATTCAATTGCCTAAATGAAATTATGTCAACATTAATCTATTTCTATAATATTATACTTATTCATCTCATAAAACTTTGACACATAACTCTAATAAGAAGTATTTCTCATTAAACAACCAAGGATTTCATTTTAAATTTTAGAGAAAACATTTTATCGGAAGTAAATGCTTTAATTCTGGATTTTGAGTGCTCCATCGCAATATTACTTCAGTTGTAAAATATCCTTATATTATCTGAAAGCATTTCAAGATATATAAAACGATATAATTTATAAACTTTTCAGTATTTAGGGAAGAAAATACATTTCTTCTTTAGTAGCTTTACTATATAATGTCACAGTAACAAGAAATTACTTCCTATTTTTATTGTAATTTAGTAGTTTCATTTATTCAAAAGCATTTTTCAGCTGTTATTATAGCATATTCCAAATATTTAGAAACCAAAGTAGTGTGGGGATAGGGGTGGAATAGAGATTCGGGTACAAAAAGATTAATTCTGATACTAGGAAAGTTTTGATTGGCATGCAATGAAAACTCACATACACTAGCATAAACAGGAGGGAAATTTTTATTTTAATGATGTACTCTTTTTCTTCAGACCCCAAGGGTCAAAATATAGTCAGGCCCCACGAAGTACTGAAAACATGAACTGAAGAGCCATTTGAAAACAACTAATCTTATGTGTTTGTCTCTCTATTTTCTTGTGTCTTCATGGTCTTTTTTGCTTCATGTCTTTTTGCTTGTGTCTGTTTTACTTTTTCACATTTCTCTTTCTATAGCCTGGCTCTTGCTGCTTGTTTCTATGCACAGCATAGGAGGTTAACCCACAACTCTTCAGTCTTCTT
Organism: Plecturocebus donacophilus; assembly: GCA_004027715.1. Classification (NCBI taxonomy): domain Eukaryota; kingdom Metazoa; phylum Chordata; class Mammalia; order Primates; family Pitheciidae; genus Plecturocebus; species Plecturocebus donacophilus. Next base: position 37,064 of record PVKP010002411.1, read on the forward strand.
TATGTTCCTTAAGGAGTTAAATTTGACTTTAGAACAAATAAATTTGCTACTAAGTCATAGTGGTGAACAAAAGACCTGAAATAGTAGAAAGAAATTAATGATCCTTGGTATCTAGAGTCACAATGATCTACCGTTGGGACTACATGCATTTGTCCCTCCTCCCACAGTTGCCCCAAATACAGAAGCATAAATTGAGTTCTTAGTTACACTATTTTAATGAAGGCTTTTATTCACTTTTAAATAGATTACAGTGAACTTGATAAGTGGGTGTTTGAATGTTTCAGGGACTTAGGTAACCAAGTCCATGGAAAATTATATATATGGAGTTTCATAGTAAAATAAAGATAATGTAGTAGTGAATGATATGAAAAAGGTTGCTCTGTAATAATATCCACTAATGCAGTGCTTATGAAAATTGAGCATAACCTGGAAGAATTGTTAAAACACAGATTGATGGGTCCTACCTCCAGAGTTTCTGATTTAGTAAGTAAGGGGTGATTATGAGTCACAATACTTTGAATTTCTTACAAGTTTCCTGGGACCACATATTAAAAATCACTGTTTAGTGTATTTATCATTAATAGATTTGGCTGAGTATGAATCAACTTTCAGGCTTATCTCTGACTCAACTTAGTCAAAGACACTCTGCTGTGCTGGAATCAGGCAGACTGGCACTAATGCAGGAAAGCAGAAGGCAACAAGAAAAAGGAAAACACTCAGAACTTACCTGTTTATATATTTATATATATAATACTGACTTATAATCCATTAAACGGCTGCAAACATTATGCTATCTCAAGGTTCCTTTATGAATTTATTACTATGTATTTCTGTTGCTGCAAAAAAAAATGAAAACAAAAACAAAGCAAACAAACAAAACCTAGCCTGGTAAGGTATGATGCTGCAGACTAGATTGTTATGTACCACATAGAAATATACTATATAGTGGTATGAAAATCAAAAAGAGAATAAGCATTTAGGAGATATAAAGATAAAGTGTTTACAGTTTTATAAATCACTAATTTACAAAAGGATTAAAAATGAACTAGTTTACTATTTTCTCAGGAGAAAAATGCCATGTGAAAAAATAAAAAGAATTGAAACAACAACAGGAAAATAAATTTTATCAAAAATATTGCAAAGCCATTCTAATAAATGTGTTTAGCAAAAACATCAGTTCAGAAAAATCTCTTCATAAAGTATGTCTTTGTCTCATATGTGTTACTATGATCAAGTTCAATATAACCTATATCTGTGGATTCATGATATCATGCATTTGTCAAAATTCATGGAAGTTTATAAAAGAAAGAGTTAAGCTTAATGCATCTAAATTTAACATAAATCATGTAGGAGGTCAGGGGAGCCCAGGATAAAATATAGACTATAACAAAATAATCTAACTGCATTTAAAATGTAGGCAAAAACCTTACTAAAGGGGTGAGGTAGGAAAGGGAGGATATTGGCATAAGAAATTTTGAAAAGGAGTGGAGACCGTAAGACTAAAGACAAAAGGATCTGTACATATGCACTGAACACTAGTGGATAAAATAGTTTCCCATGGGGATAAGGATTAACAATTCTGAAACCACTATTTGTGTGCCCCGAAACTGAACAATTAAGTAAATGGTGGCAAATGGTGGGAGCCAAGTTTCTTGTTACAGACAAGAAATGAGTAGAAGTTAGAATTATCCATGTGTGTAATGGATTTGAGTTGGAAACATTAATTTGAAGTCACGTTTAGCTATATATATGTCTCTGTCGGTGTGTGTGTACACAAGTTAACATATACACATATATTTCTTTGCTCTGTCCGTTGAGAAAGTCTAGAAACAACACCTTAGCTTCAATGAGCATACTCCACACCCGGAACTTGATTGCTAATATCATGTTTAAAAAAAGGAACCAAGGTTCCTTGGAGAAATGGCTGATTCTAGAAATAGGGTAGGTAATATGCAAGGGAAATGTGGAGCATATTGTAGTACCACAAATTAAGAAAATGCTGAGGAAAAAAAAGACCGATTTCTGGAGCCAACTTAGAAAGGGCTCCCAGTGGCTAAAAATGGCACAATTTCAGTAACAAAATAAAGCAATATCAAAGTATAACCAAAAATATAAAATTAATAAGTCCGTACTAATATAAATCAATAATCACATTAAAAATAATAGCAGAAAAGAGAAAAATGTCTCATAAAATACAAATTTCAAATAAATAATAGACTCTGCCATCAAGGTGTTGTAGCATAACACTCAATTCTGAAGTGTGGGCTACACTGGGTATGGGCAGAGGAAAAATAGGAAATACACAGTGGAGAAAACCATCTCAGCTGGTTGATCATGTTAACATAGGTAATAAGTGACGTGGGCATCATGTACCTTTGATATGATGTGATGAGAATGGCACTTTGCATCTGTGGTCATTCTCCTGCAGATCACAAGAAAAACATGAGAAAAATATCAATTAAAGGATATTCTACAAAATGCCTAATTAGTACTCCTCAAAACTGTCAAGGTCATTAAAAACAAAGAAAGTTTCAGAAAGTGGAGCATAAGAAGACATGACGACTAAATGTAATGTGGTATCATGGATGAATCCTAGAACAGAAAAAGAAAATTAGGTAAAAACTAAAAAAATCTAAAGAACATACGGACTTCAGTTAGTAATAATGTACCAATATTGGTTCGTTAACTGTGATAAATGTACCATCCTAATGCAAGATGGTACTTATAAGAGAAACTTGATGTGGAACGTACAGACACTTTCTGTATCATTGCAAACTTTCTGTAAATGTAAAGCTCTTCTTAAAAGTTTATTTAAAAAAATGCTATATGTCATGGTAGAATTCTTTGTCAGAAATATCTTTTCAAAAAGTAAATGTAATATTAAAATAAAGAGCAAATGATTTTATTTTAGGATTTTTATTTCTTCCACATTGTGTATCAGGATGTATTTATCCATTTTGCTTCCCTTTAAGGGAGACGGGCTACAATTCTTAATCCTTTTTGTTTTGACCACTTTTCCTCACCTCAGAGATCAAGATACTGAACATGACAGTGTTGTGGATGATAGCTTCAACACTCTGAGGAAATCAGATTATATTTTCAAAGTTTGGGTCTACCTTGACAGGTCCATTTGCATCTAAAGAATGAAAATTGTCTTCTGTTCAGCTGCACATGAATGCGACCACCAAATACAACAACTCAACAAAAAGCTATAGAAAAATTATTTAAAATATGTTATTTTGATTTGTACATCCCTACAGAGTAATGACATTGAGCAGTTTCATACAGTGCATGCCTGCCATACATATGCAGTAGAGAATGAAATCAGAAATGAATCATTTAAGGAGGTAACAATTTGAATTGTGACCTGAAAGGGAGTTGCGCATATGTTGACTGAGTAAGGAGCCATTAGGACAAAGAAACCACATGGGCAAAAATACAAGAAGGGAAGGAACTTGGAAATGAAAGGGATATGTTGATCATGCCTTAATAGTATGAGAAAGGGTACTAGGTGAGACTAAAGAAGTGCGTTAAAGTGGTGCCTTGAAGGCCAGGGTTCATTCTTTGCATTCATTCTTAGTGTAGCTATAGTCATGTGAGGGTTGTAAGTATGGGAAGGATGTGACATAATACACTTTTTTTTTCTTTTAAACTTTTATATTGGGTAACAAATGCAAACATATATCAAAGTGAAAATGCCTTATATGTACAGATTGATAACTGATTTGTGGATGACTTTCCAAGTTTTTAAGTATTAATTGTCCTTTAATATCAATATATAAACTCTGAAGGCTACCTCTCTCTTTGCTCACAAAAGGAAAAAAAAAAAAACATTTTTACTAAAACCTGTAAAAATTCCACCATCAATATGTGGTTTATTGGCCCAGATTCTTATGGCTGCCTCTGGATTTCCTTCTGGCATACTCAAAAGATTAAACAACATAGTAAAATGCGAAACAACTTCCTCCCGATGATCTTTTTATGTTCAGATATTGTATCACCATTTTATAACTAGGTGACTGAGTGCCACCACTGGCAGAGGATTCTTAAAGAGGAAGAAACATTTTCTCCATACACTTTTTTGATATTGTTGTTGCTGTAAATATGTTATATTCTCATTAACCTGTGTTATACATTTGTTCCCTTATTCATAGATTTTTTTATTGTGATATAATTCACTTTTCACAAAATTAGCCCTTTACAGTATACAATTCAGTAGCTTTTAGTATATCCACAATGTGTGCATCCGTAACCACTATAAATTTCTGAATATTTTCATTACCCCATAAAGAAACTCTGTACTCATTAGCAGTAACTCCCATTCGCCACTCACCCCAGTCTGTAGTAACTACTGATCTGTTTTTCATTCCTATGGAATGGCCTACTATGGACATTTCATAAAAATGGAATCAGACAATATGTGACCTTTTATGTCTAGCTTATTTCACTTACATAATGTTTTTAAGATTCATTCACATTCTAAGACTTATCACTATTTCATTATTTTTATGACTGAATATATTTCATTATTTTCCATTTTTATTTATTTTTTTAAGAAGCAAGGTCTCACTTTGTCACCAAGGCTTGAGTGCAGTGACATGATCATAGCTCACTGCAACCTTGAACTCCTGGGCTCAAGGTATTCTCCTGACTTAGCCTCTCAAGGAGTTGGAATTACAGGCACACGCTATCATGCCCATCTAAGTTTTTTTTTTTTTTAAGTAGATATGGGTTCTCACTATAATGCCCAGACTCATCTCAAACTCCTGGCCTCAACCAGTCCTCCTGCCTCAGCCTCCCAAAGTCCTGGGGTTACAAGTGTGAGCCACCGCACCTGGCCTGAATATTATTTTATTATATTGATATCATTTTATTTATCCATTCATTATTTTATTAGCATTTGAGTTGTTTCTACTTTTTGGCTACTATGAATAATGTCACTATAAATATTCATGCACAAATTTTTATGTGGACATGTATTTAAAATGCTTTTGTGTATATACCTAAGAGTGGAATTGCTGGTTTATGTGTAACTCTATGTTTAACTTTTTGAGGAACTTCTAAACTGTTTTTCAAGTGGCTTTATGTTTTAATATTCCCATCATCAATGTATGAGCCTTCTGTTTTCTCTATATCTTTGCCAATAATTATTATTAACTGTGTTTTTTTATTAGCCATCCTAGTGGGTGTGAAGTGTTATCTCATTGTGGTTACATTTGGCATTTTCTTAATGACTAGTGATGTTTAGCATCTTTACAAATTATATTCATACCAGCAACGATTTTTGTTGTTGCTTTGTGGAAATGTTCTTAAAATCAGACAGAAGATAAAATGATTCATAAAAATACATTTATACTGTCTTTTATATTTCCTATGTTGTTACCTTTTTCAGATTGTTTTTTGCTTCTTGTAGACTTGAGTTATTGTCTAGTGAATTTTCATTTCAGCTTGAAGGACTCCCTTTAGTATTTCTTTTAAGGAAGATCTACTAACAACAAATTCTCTTACTTCTTGTTAGCCTGTTGTGAACCCCAACTATTACTTGTCATTTTAGGCAGCCACGCTGTTCTACAATTCTCATCACTTCCTTTGGACAAATGTTCCCAAGGAAAATGCTGCTCGTATGAGGTTACCACTCCTTGTGGTCTTTTTATTTAGGCTATATCTTTTCCCTAAAACAAAGAATATAAAAATAATATTTCAAAATAAATATTTCTACGAATGTGTTGAAACACTGCTTAGAGAAAATGGAAGAATATGGTATGTATGGTATATCATTGCCATCCAAAAAGCTCAAACGTTGGCCATGTCTCAGAAAAAGGAACTAAGAGATATATTTCTTTTTGTCCTAAATAGGGATTAAAAATCTCCCAACACATGCCAAAAACCATTGCTTAAATTGAAATGGATAGTGTGTGTCACAATCATACATTAATGGTAATATCACATGTGTTTTCAAGTTCCCACACTCCAGTATGTATAATTATTCTTTATTACCTATAAAAGAAGTAATTGTCCGGAAGTAGTTTATTGTTTTTCCAAGTTTAAGATAGAAAGCTGTAAGATTCCGAAAGACACAACTTGAGGATAATTGTAATTTCACTAAATGTGTAAGAATATATACTGATATTTATGTGGAAGCTTGGCATCAGAGTTCATCCAAAGCAAACTAATGACAGCTCTAACAGACTACTAAAGCTCTGTTGTTATATCTGTCATGCATTGGAGAATAAAAATGCTGCCAAACTCTCTGAGTTTATAGCAAGTTAGCACTTTCTCACCTCTCAGAGCACGGAAGCAGCTCCTTATGTGTTGTAATGACAAGCCTGGCTTAGTATATTGTCAGGATCTTCAGCAGAAACTATTTAGCTCTTGCCTTATGGTTCAGCCTGGTTTGCAGCTGTAGGGGAATATCCAGCCCCTAGGTGAGTGAAATATAAGTGCTACACTCACAGATACAAAGATCAGAGGCACGGTATCAAGTCAGAGATAACTCTATTCACACTATCATGCCTCCTAATTTCAGTAAGTACCAGGATGCTGTCATTTTCCCTTATGTTCAAAGCATTCCATGAACTATTATTCACATAATACCATTATAGGATTAGGTGTCAGTCAGTTCATAAGGAAATAAAAAGAGAGTCAAAGCAGAGGAAATGCAGGTTCCAAAGATGAGTTTTTACTATATTACATTTTTTTTCATCTGGTTCCAAATGCCAGAGCATGCATTATTATATTAAGAAAATGTACTTGTTCAATCAGATATTGTCAGAGGTTTGGGAGCAATGAACTAGGAATTAGAAGGGATATGTTCTAATTATGGCTCATCATATATTAATTGTGTAACATTTCACTTTTGTAGACTCAGTTTTCCACATCTGTTGAATGGGAATTGTCATAAGGTCATTTATATCTGTTAAATAAGGACAATCATAAAGTCATAATAGGAATTAAATTAAAAAAAAACATATTTAATGCACTTAGCACCATTCTTAGCACCTAGTAATCTTAATGAATCCATTTGGAGGATGAGAAGGGAGAGGAGGAAGAGAAAAAGAGGAAAGAAAAGACAGATAGAGGAGAAGTAAATATAGGAGGAAGAATAGTAGAAGTAGTAAGAAGTAATGGTGATTTTGATGGTGGTGGAATGGTGGTCAAGAACACAAGTTTTTGTCGCAATGCTTCTGTGATCTCAAACAAAATAATTCAGCCATTTCAACCTGTTTGTTTCAGTTTTTTTAAAAAAAGTTTATAAATAATGATTGTCTATACTCAAGGGATACGTAGTATATAGTAATTTTTGATATATATAATGTATAGTGATTAGACCAGGGTAAATAGCATACCTGTCATCTAGGGATAGGGAGAGATTTTTAAAAGAATATAAAATTAGAGTTAGGAGGAATAACTTTTAATATTATATACTAGAAGCTATTTGTATTAGTTCATTCTCTTGCTGCTAATAAAGATATACCTGAAACAAACTGGGTAATTTATAAAGAAAAGAGGTTTAATGGACTCATAGTTTCACATGGCTGGGGAGGCCTCAGAATCATGGTGGAAAGTGAAGAAAGAGCAAAGACACATCTTACATGGCGGCAGGGAAGGAAAAAATGAGAGCCAAGTAAAAAGAGAAATCCCTTATAAAACCATCGTATCTCATGAGACTTATTCACTACCATGCAAACAGTATCGGGGGAACTGCCCCCATAATTCAACTATCTTCCACCCATGTCCCTCCCACAATCTGTGGAAATTATGGGAGTTACAATTCAAGATGAGGTTTGGGTGGGAACCCATCCAAATCATATCATTCCATAACTGTCCCCTCCCAAATCTCATGTCCTCACATTTCAAAACCTATCATGCATTCCCAACTATTCCCAAAGTCTTAACTCATTTCAGCATTAAGTCATGAGTCCAGTCCAAAGTCTCATCTGAGACAAGGCAAGTCTCTTCCAGCCATGAGCCTGTAAAATCAAAATCAAGTTAGTTACCTCCTAGATACAATGAGGGTACAGGTATTAGGTAAATACACTCATTCCAAATGGGATTAATCGGCCCAAACAAATGTGCTACAAGTCTCATGCAAGTCCAAAATACAGGATGATAGTCAAATCTTAAAGCTCCAAAACAATCTCCTTCAACTCCATGTCTCACATCCAGATCATGCTGATGCAAGAGGTGGTCTCCCAGGATCTTGGGCAGCTCTGCCTCTGTTGCTTGTCAGGATAGAGACCCTCTCCTGGCTGCTTTCATCGGATGGCATTGAGTGTCTGCAGATTTTCCAGATGCACAGTGCAAGCTGATTATGGATCTATCATTCCAAAGCCTGGAGGACAGCGACCTTCTTCTCACAGCTTCACTAGGTAGTGCCCCAGTAGGAACTCTGTGTGGGGACTCCAGCCACACATTTCCCTTCTGCATTGCCCTAGCAGAGGTTATCTGTGAGGGCCCCACTTCTGCAGCAAACTTTTGCCTGGGGACATCTAGGCATTTTCATACAACCTCTAAAATCTTAGTAGAGGTTCCCAAACCCCAATTCTTGACTTCTGTACACCCACAGGCTCAACACCACGTAGAAAATGCCAAAGCTTGGGGCTTGCACCCTCAGAAGCCATGGTATGAGTTGTACCTTGGCCACTTTTAGCCATGGCTTTAGCAGCTGGGATGCAGGGTACTAAGTCCATAGGCTGCACACAGCAGGAGGGCTCTGGACCCAGCCCACAAAAATGTTTTTTCTTTCTATGCTTCCTGGCTTGAGATAAGAGGGGCTGCTATGACAACTGCTGACATTCCCTGGAGACATTTTCCTCATATTTTTGGTGATTCACATTTGGCTCCTAATTACTTATGCAAATTTTTGGAGCCAGGTTGAATTTCTTCTCAGAAAATGAGTTTTTTTTTTCTATTCCATCATCACACAGCAATTTTTCCAAACTTTTATACTGCTTCCCTTTTAGATATAAGCTGCAATTACAAACCATATCTTTGTGAATCAATAAAACTAAATGGTTTTAAAATCACCCAAGTCACCTCTTGAATGCTTTGCTGCTTAGAAATTTCTTCCGTCAGATATTCTAAATTATCTCCCTTGAGTTCAAAGTTTCAGAAATCTCTAGGGCAGGGGGAAAATTCCACCAGTCTCTTTGCTAAAGCACAGTAAGAGTCACCTTTACTCCAGTTCCCAACAAGTGCCTCATTGCCATCTGAGACCATCTCAGCCGGGATTTCATTGTCCATATCATTAACAGCATCTTGGCCAAATCCATTCAACAAGTCTCTAGGAAGTTCCAAACTTTTCTCCATCTTTCCAGCTTCTTCTCAGCCCTCCAAACTCTTCCAACTTCTCCTTTTTACCCAGTTCCAAAGTAGCTTCCACATTTTGGGGGCACCTTTATGGCAGTACCCCACTCTTGGTACCAATTTGCTGTATTTGTTCATTCTTATGCTGCTAATAAAGACATACCCAACACTGGGTAATTTATAAAGGAAAGAAGTTTAATGGATTCACAGTTTCACATGTCTGGGAAGCCTCACAATTGTGATAGAAGGTGAGGGAAGAGCAAAGGCATGTCTTAAATGATGGAAGGCAAGAGGAAAAATATAAGAGCCAAGCAAAAAGAAAAAAACCCTTATAAAACCAGCAGATCCCATGAGACTTACTCACTACCGTGAGAACAGTATGGGGGAAACCACCCCCATGATTCACTTATCTCCCACCAAGGCCCTCCCACAACATATGGGGATTATGGGAGCTACAGTTCAAGATAAGTTTTGGGTGGGGACACAGCCAAATATCACTGTTTACTGAGAACTTCTTGAAAGTCTATCTGTCTGTCTGTCTATCTCTATCTATCTAATCTATCATTTACCTAACAAATCTATCTGTCTGCTCACCTACCTACCTACCTGTTTACCTACCCATCTACCTCCCTCTCAATGAGTCACTGGCTGATGAAAAGAGCATGGATGACATTCTGTAGGATGACTGTAGTTAACAATAATATACAGTTTCAAATAACCAGAAGGAGAATATTGAATGTTCCCAACACAAATAAATTATCAATATTTGAGCCCCAGTTTTCTTATGTGTAAAATCTAGAATCTGATGTATTGTCATGCATACTCAGAAAGCTGCTGTAAGATGTAAATAGAATAATGAACATAAAAACATTTTGATACCTACCAAATTCAAAAGAATGCTAAAAGATTATTACTTCAAAAGAAAAAAAAAAAAACAAAAGTCCCTGTAACCCATGTTAGGCAATTATATAATAAATATAAATGGTGCTTGGCATAGACCTTCTTCATCATTTATGTGGACCTGAATTGAGCTTACAGAAGAGACCAAGTGCCATCTAATCACTCTCTGAGAAGTTTTTGTATCGGCAAAATGTATTGTACTTGAAGTTGAGTTGTATATAAAACGTGTTGCAGAGTAGAATTGGTCTCAATTGTATTAAATGAACACCTTTATTTATATGTATAATTGCCCTTTTCCAAAATGATATAAATTCTTTGGGGAATGGGTATATTAAAGTTTGGATGGGTATATTAAACTAGATCAAATGTTCTGAGAGTCAATTAAAATTAAATATATCAAAGTGTTATGTTTTTGTTTTTTAAATGAATTGTCACACTTTTAGCACCCAAATATACAGCCCATAGATAAATTGAGGCAATCACCTTTGCAATTTCAATATTGAAAGAAAACATTTTTAACAAGTTGTCTGGACCCTCTATTCTTTTGTTGAATGGGAGTGACGGCATGACACCCCCCTGATATGGTTTAGCTGTGTCTCCACCCAGGTCTCATCTTGAATTGTAGACTCCCATAATCCCCATGTGTTGTGGGAGGGACCCGTGGGAGATAATTGAATCATGAGGTCGGTTTCTCCCATAGTGTACTGGTGGTCGTGAATAAGTCTCACGAGATCTGATGGTTTTATAAGGGGAAACCCCTTTTGCTTATCTCTCCTTTCTCTCTTGCCTGCCACCACGCAGGACATGCCTTTCACCTTCCTCCATGATTATGAGGCCTCCCCGGTGAGGTGGAACTGTGAGTTCATTAAACCTTTTTTTTTCTTTATAAATTACCCAGTCCTGGGTATGTCTTTATCAGCAGCATGAAAACAGAGTAATACACCCCCCACTCATACTCCTTGGTACTGTCCCTAAATATTTTCTTTTAAGGGTAAAAGAAAGTCTTCCTTTGCATGCTCAAACCATTTACATTCTAGGATCCTGTCTTCAGATTGACAGGCTTTATTTCCTGGAACCTCAAAATTCTGGGTGGCATTTAAATCGTGAAATTGAGGTCTCAGGATTGCATCCATGCTCTTTTCAGTCAGCCAGTGGCTCTGTGAGAGGGATGTAGGTGGGTAGGTAAATAGATAGATAATAGGTAGGTGAGTCGATAGATAGATTAGTTAGATCCATAGATAGACAGACAGATAGACTTTCAGGAGTTCTAAGTATGAAGAGATAGCCAATATAAAAATATTTTAATTGTGTAAAAGCATGTTTCTATCATATTTTCCTCTGACAAATTAAGTAGAATTGAGTGATTTATGAAAATTCATTTTGATATGCAATAATTTGTTTGTTATAAAATAAATACTTTAGGTCTTTAAGCATTTGAAAGTTATTCGACACTAGAGTTACATATTTTTATGAGTATATACTTGTCAAAAACAGAAGCCTTCAGTAGGGTAGAAATCAATTATTTGTATTTAGATTGGTTTCCTAAAATAAAAGTTAACTTGGATTCCTGCTTTTTTATTTGCCAAATCTAGCAGCCCTACGGTAAAATGGTAAGTTCAGTAGGGGTTAACCCAGGTAACTTCTAAGTGTCCTTCCAGCTGGAAACATCCAAATTGCTGTTGCAGGACAAGCCTGGCAAGAAATATGCATATGTGGAATGCATACTAGTATACGCTTGTAAGGCAGTGATTCTGAAACCTCTCTTGGGAAACATTTAAAATGTTGAATCTTGTGCAACACCCTAAGAAATTCTAATTCACCAGTTCTGGAGTAAGGCCACTGAAACTGCACTGTTAACAGGCAACTCAAGTAATTTTGATGCAAGTATTCGAAAACCTCACTTTGAAAAACACTGGACTTTCTCTTACAAATACAGGAATTATGACTATCTGGATCACAGAATTATACCATCATTCATTTATGACCCCACTAAAATCTGAATACTGCTAGTCTAACCGCACAAAAGACCCACTCTGGACTACTCTGCCAACATTTCTTTGATTAACATATATTTAATGCTGAATTGGTCATGAAATGGTTTTACATTAATTTTTGTGAAAGTGGGAAAATTCAACTTAATCATATTCATATATAAATGAAAACACTGTAAAAAATACAATGCAATTTTAGTTTAATAAAGAAAAATAATTTGTTGAATGTTATGCATGGAAATAATAGAATAAACTTTTGATTAAAATGGGTGTGTGCAGCACTTCTTCTGACAGAAAAAGCTGATTATTTTAATACAAATCAATCTGCTATTAAGGTGAAACTCTAAAAGGTCAAAGGGCACTATAAAAAAAACCCCTGCAGTAATCTATCTTTCAGTGAAGAATCAATATTCTGTAATAGCCCTTTTCTTCCAATTTAATATTTAAATGTTACCCTCTGTAATAGCAATTTAAAAAGAAGATTGTGTCTAAAGGTTAGCATTTAACTAATGCTCTCATTAGAGGGTATTCCTGTAAGCACAGCTAGTTAAACTTTAGTTGTTCATCAGACTGAAAGTAAGCTTGACTGATTTGGGGTGTGGGGGAAAGAAACTAGCTTTCAATTGACCTGATCGTTAATAGTTTAAAACGCTGTGTATACAAATATTGTATATGAATACATCCACACATTAAGAGACAGCTAGTAGGTAAGTTGCCATAATTGTATTGTTTGTAATATTAAGGCAAAAACATGTTTTTGCTAGGAACTATCCCACTGTAAACAAATATTTGATTCTCTACGCTTAATTACTCTTAAAAACTGGATTGTAATAGTATCAAAAGGAACTAAGATGAATTTATTAGAAAAACCTGTGGCAGAATTTCTCATGTAACTTTTGTTTCTATCACATGGGAATGCAACGTTGAATTTAACATAACAGTTAGACATCTGACTTTGGAGCCAGAATTATTGGATTTAAATTCTAATGTGCATCCTACTGCAACCTACTGTGTTTCCCTGGAAACATACTCAGCTTCCCTTTGCCTCAGTTTCTACCTCTCTATAATGGGATTAGAAACTTCTTTTTGGAATGTTCTGAGGTTTAAATGAAAATAAAATTATGTGGGTAATGTTCTTAATATAGTTTCTGGTGCCTGCAAAGTATATATAAGTTAGGGGGAAGAAAGGTCATTATTATTACACTTCAGGTTTATGGCCCTTTCACAATACTATGGTTGATGGCAAACCTTAGTACTATTTTGTTCAGAGTTCATTCTAGGGGATCAGATAATCTCTGAAACAGCATGACTAATTCTCAGGTTAAAAAGTATGACAGATTAAACTACAAAGCAGTCAGATTTTTTGTCCTTGGATTATGTACAGTCATGCATCACTAAACAATGCAGATAAGCTCTGGGAAATGCATCTTTAGGTGACTTTAGAATTGTGCAAACATCTTACAGTGTACTTACAAAAACCTAGATTGTATGTATAATATTATTTATGTATTTTTATATGGAAAACCAAACTCCCAGCACCAATACTGACTGTCTGCAATGTCAATACCAAGTACCATGTATCAGGTTACTACAAATACTACATAATAATTTTATGGGACCACTGTAATATATTCAGTCCATCATTGACTAAAATGTCATTATGTGGTGCATTCCTGTAATTAGCTTCCTGGCTTTGTCAGTACATTGTGTGTGTATGCTAAGATAACTCTGAAGCATATTATCTCACAATGCTGAAAGTGAAACACCTTTGGAAGATAGAACCATTTTCTTCCCGGTGCCTCTTGTAAGTCTACAGGCTCATTTCTTGAACTCCAGCCTCATTTTGTGACAGTTTGTTTTGTTTCTCCAGTCCAAACCTGTATGGTCTCCTTGTGTTTCTTTACCTCTTAATTTCTCAAACTCCCTGACTTTGTTAGCTAAAGTCCTAGAAACGTGGCTTCTGTTTTGATTCAGTTCCATGAGATTTAAGTTCAAACATGTTCTTGCACACCCCCTTCTTTTCTCTTCCACTGATTCTGACTCAAATGGTATAACTTTTACTCTGAAACAGTATACTTCTGAAAGCAACCACTATAAGGCCTTTCATGAGATTTCTGCATACACATCCACTTCCTGGAAATTTCTGTGAGTGAGTACAGAGGTTTCATGAGATGTCCTATTTATAACTGTGTCTTCTAGATTAATAATGGTACCTGGCACAAAATGCATAAGAAATATTTGCTGAATGAATGAATTAATAAATAGAAAATAGTTACCTTCGCAAACACACGTGCACACACACACACACACACACACACACACACATATGTATTTCCTTTATTTATGTTCTTCTCTTTGTTGCCTGACGTTGTGCTTACATTTTTTTCTATTGTGCTTTAGATTATGGGGTACATGGGCAGATCATACAAGATTGCTGCACAGGTACATTCATGACAATGTGGTTTGCTGTCTCCATCCCCCCATCACCTATACCTGACATTTCTCCCCACGTTATGCCTCCAAACCCTCCCTCCAACTGTCCCTCCCCTAGCCACCCCCAAGGGACTCCAGTGTGTGATGCTTCCCTCCCTGTGCCCACATGTTCTCATTGTTCAACACCCACCTATGAGTGAGAACATGCGGTGTTTGATTTTCTGTTCTTGTGTCAGTTTGCTGAGAATGATGGTTTCCAGGTTCATCCATGTCCCTACAAAGGACATGAACTCATTGTTTTTTATGGCTGCATAGTATTCCATGGTGTATATGTGCCACATTTCCTTTATTCAGATTATCATTGATGGGCATTTGGGTTGGTTCCAGATCTTTGCTATTGTAAACAGTGCTGTGATGAACATACGTGTGCATGTGTCCTTATTGTAGAACAACTTATAATCCTTTGGGTATATACCCAGGAATGGGATTGCTGGGTCAAATGGTATTTCTATTTCTAGGTCCTTGAGGAATTGCCACACTGCCTTCCACAATGGTTGAACTAATTTACACTCCCACAAACAGTGTAAAAGTGTTCCTATTTCTCCACATCCTCTCCAGCATCTGTGGTCTCCAGATTTTTTAATGATTGCCATTCTAACTGGCATGAGATGGTATCTAAATGTGGTTTTGATTTGCATTTCTGTAATGACCAGTGATGATTAGCATTTTTTCATACGTTTGTAGGCTTCATATATGTCTTCTTTTGAAAAGTGTCTGTTCATATTCTTCACTCACTTTTTGATGGGTTTGTTCGATTTTTCTTATAAATCTGTTTAAGTTCTTTGTAGACTCTGGATATTAACCCTTTGTCAGATGGGTGGACTGCAAAATTTTTTTCCCATTCTATTGGTTGCTGGTTCACTCTAATGATTGTTTCTTTTGCTGTACAGAAGCGCTGAAGTTTAATGAGATCCCATTTGTCTATATTGGCTTTTGTTGCCATTGCTTTTGATGTTTTAGTTATGAAGTCCTTACCTATGCCTATGTTCTGGATGGTTTTGCCTAGGTTTTCTTCTAGGATTTTTATGGTGTTAGGTTTTATGTTTAAGTCCTTAATCCTTCTGGAGTTAATTTTAGTGTAAGGTGTCAGGAAGGGGTCCAGTTTCTGCTTCCTGCACATTGCTAGCCAGTTTTTCCCAATACTATTTATTAAATAGGAAATCCTTTCCCCATTGCTTGTTTTTGTCAAGTTTCTCTACAAGATGGTTGTAGATATGCGGTGTTGCTCCTGAGGCCTCTGTTCTGTTCCATTGGTATATATCTCTGTTTTGGTACCAGTACCATGTTGTTTTGATTACTTTTGCCTTGTACTATAGTTTGAAGTCTGGCAGTGTGATGCCTCCAGCTTTGTTCTTTTTGTTTAGGATTGTCTTGGCTATGTGGGCTCTTTTTTGGTTCCATATAAAGTTTAAATGAAGTTTAAAGTGGTTTTTTCTAGTTTTGTGAGGAACGTTGTTGGTAGTTTGATCGGGAGAGCATTGACTAAATAAATTACTTTGGGCAGTATGGCCATTTTCACATTTATACTTCCTAACCATGAGCATGGAATATTTTTCCATCTGTTTGTTTCTTCTTTTATTTCCCTGAGCATTGGTTTGTCATTCTCCTTGAAGAGGTCCTTTACCTCCTTTTTCATTTGTATTCCTATGTATTTTATTCTCCTGGTAGCAATTGTGAATGGGAGTTCACTCTTGATTTTGCTCTCTGTTTGTCTGTTATTGGTGTATAGGAATGCTTGTGATTTCTGCACATTGATTTTTTATCCTCAGACTTTCCTGAAGTTGCTTATCAACTTAAAGAGATTTTCGGCTGAGATGATGGGGTCTTCTAAATATACAATCATGTCGTCTGCAAATAGAGACAATTTGACTTCCTCTTTTCCTAACTGAATACCCTTTATTTCTTTTTCTTGCCTGATTGCTCTGCCTAAAACTTCCGATACTGTATTGAGTAAGAATGGTGAGAGAGGGCATCCTTGTCTAGTGCCAGATTTTAAAGGGAATGCTTCCAGTTTTTGCTTGTTCAGTATGAAATTGGCAGTGAGTTTGTCATAAATAGCTTTTATTATTTTGAGATATGTTCCATTGATACCTAGTTTATTGAGAGTTTTTAGCATAAAGGCTGTTGAATTTTGTCTAAGACATTCTCTGTATCTATTGAGATAATCATGTGGTTTTTGTCTTTGGTTTTATTTATGTTATGGATTACGTTTATACACTTGTGCATGTTGAAACAGCCTTGCATCCCCAGGATGAAGCATACTTGATCATGATGGATAAGCTTTTTGATGGGCTATTGCAATTGGTTTGCCAGTATTTTATTGAATATTTTTACATCTTTGTTAATCATGGAAATTGGCCTGAAGTTTTCTTTTTTTGTTGAGTCTCTTCCGGGTTTTGGTTTCAGGATTATGTTCGTCTCACAAAATGAGTTGGGGAGCATTCCCTCTTTTTGTATTGTTTGGAATAGTTTTGGAATGAATGGTACCAGTTCCTCTTTGTATGTCTGATAGAATTCGGCTGTGAACCCATCTGGACCCGGACTTTTTTTGTTGGCAGGCTATTAATTGCTGCCTCAACTTCAGCCCTTGCTATTGGTCTATTCAGGGTTACAATTTCTTCCTGGTTTAGCCTTGGAAGGGTGCAAGTGTCCAGGAATTCACTCATTTCTTCCAGGTTTACTGGTTTATGTGCATAGACTTGTTTGTAGTCATATCTGATGGTAGTTTGTATTTCTGTGCGCTTGGTAGTGATATACCCTTTATCATTTTTTATTGCATCTATTTGATTCTTCTCTCTTTTCTTTTTTATTAATCTGGCTAGTGCTCTGTCTATTTTGTTGATCTTTTCAAAAAACCAGCTCATGGATTTGAATTTTTTGAAGGGATTTCTGTGTCTCTATCTCCTTCATTTCTTCTCTGATCTTAGTTATTTCTTGTCTTCTGCTAGCTTTTGACTTTTTTGTTATCTTGTTCCTCTAGCTCTTTCAATTTTGACAATAGGTGTTGATTTTAGATCTTTCCTCGATTCTCATGCGGGCATTTATTGCTATAAATTTCCCTCTAGACACTGCTTTGAATGTTTCCCAGAGATTCTGGTATATTGTTTCCTCATTCTTGTTGGTTTCAAAGAACATCTTTATTTTTGCCTTCGTCGCATTGTTTCTTCAGTCAACATTCAGGAGCCAGTTGTTCAGTTTCCATGAAGTTGTGTGGTTTTGAGTTAGTTTCTTAATCCTGAGATCTAATTTGATTGCACTGTGGTCTGAGAGACTGTTTGTTATGATTTCCATTCTTTTGCATTTGCTGAGGAGTGATTTACTTCCAATTATGTGGTCAATTTTAGAGTAAGTGTGGTGTAGTGCTGAGAAGAATATATATTCTGTGGCTTAGGGGTGGAGAGTTCTGTAGATGTCTTATTAGGTCTGCTTATTCCAGATATGAATTCAAGTTCTGGATATCCTTGTTGATTTTCTGTCTCATTGATCTGTCTAATATTGACAGTGGAGTGTTAAAGTCTCCCACTATTATTGTGTGGGAGTCTAAGTCTCTTTGAAGGTCATTAAGAACTTGCTTTATGTATCTGGGTGCTCCTGTATTGGAAGCATATATATATTTAGGATAGTTAGCTCTTCTTGTTGTATTGATCTTTTCACCATTATGCAATGTCCGTCTTTGTCTCTTTTGATCCTTGTTGGTTTAAAGTCCATTTTATCAGAGACTAGAATTGCAACCCTGCTGTTTTTTGCTCTCCATTTGCTTGGTAGATTTTCTTTCATCCTTTTGAGTCTGTGTGTCTTTTCATGTGAGATGGGTCTCTTGAATATAGCACACTGATGGATCTTGACATTTTACCCAGTTTGCCAGTCTGTGTCTTTTGATTGGGACATTTATGCCATTTACATTTAACGTTAATATTGTTATGTGTGAGTTTGATCCTGCCATTATGTTACTGGTTGTTTGTTTTGCCCATTGGTCAATGAAGTTTCCTCATTGCATTGTTGGTCTTTATCATTTGGTTCATTTTTGTTGTGGCTGGTATTGGATGTTTTTTTCCTTGTTTAGTGCTTCCTTCAGGAGCTCTTGTAAGGCAGGTCGGGTGGTGACAAAATCTCTCAGTAATTGCTTGTCCATAAAGGATGTTATTTCTCCTTCACTTATGAAGCTTCGTTTGGCTGGATATGAAGTTCTGGGTTGAAAGTTCTTTTCTTTAAGGATGTTGAATATTGGCCCCCACTATCTTCTGGCTTGCAGGGCTTCTGCTGAGCGATCCACTGTGAGTCTGATGGGCTTCCCTTTGTGGGTAACCCGACCCTTCTCTCTGGCTGCTCTTAGCATTTTCTCCTTAATTTAAAGTCTGATGAATCTGATGATTATGTGCCTTGGGGTTGCTCTTCTTGAGGAATATCTTTTTTTTGTTCTTTGCATTTTCTGTATTTGAATGTTGGCCTGATTTGCTAGGTTGGGGAAGTTCTCCTGGATAATATCCTCAAGAGTGTTTTCCAGCTTGGATTCATTTTCCCCATCCTCTTCAGGTACACCAATCAAGTGTAGATTAGGTCTTTTCACATAATCCCAGATTTCTTGGAGGCTTTGTTCATTTCTTTTCACCCTTTTTTTCTCTTTTCTTGCCTTCTCATTTTATTTAGTTGAGTTGATCTTCAATCTCTGATATCCTTTCTTCTGCTTGATCAATTCAGCTACTGAAACTTGTGTATGCTTCACAAAGTTCTTGTGCTGTTTTTCAGCTCCCTCGAGTCATTTCTGTTCTTCTCTAGACTGGTTATTCTAGTTAGCATTTCATCTAATCTTTTTTCAAGGTTCTTAGTTTCTTTGCATTGGGTTAGACCATGATCTTTCAGCTCAGAGAAGTCTGTTATTATCCATCTTCTGAAGCCTGCTTCTGTCAGCTCGTCCAAATTATTCCCTGACCTGCTTTGTTCCCTTGCTAGTGAGGCATTGTGATCTCTTTGGGGAGGAGAGGCATTCTGGACTTTGATGTTTTCATCCTTTTTGCACTGGTTTCTTTACATCTTTGTGGATTTATCTGTCTTTGATCTTTGAAGTTGGTGATTTTGGGTGGGATTTCTGAGTGGACGTTCCTTCTGTTAAATTTGGGGTTATTTCTTCTCTATGAAGCTTTTTTTTTTTTAAATGCAGGTGTCAGTGTGCCGCTTGAGACAGTCTGTCTGTTGTCTGACTGTGGAGGCGCTGTTGGGCTGCCTCAGTCTCAGCCAGGCCACCATTTTTTCTTCGCCTGTTTCTACTTATGCCAGAGAGATTAGCCCCACCTTCCCAATGACGGGCTTCTTTCCCTCTGCTGAGCCCACGGCTCCTGGATGGAGCTCCGTCTGATGTGTTAACTGTGAAACTCTCCTGGGAGAGGGATTCCGTTTGCTGGATATTGTCGGGGTGGGACCTCTCTGGCCATATCCCCCTACCTGCTTTCAACTTTCCCTTCTTTGGTGGGATGGGGTGTTCCTTCTTGTAAGCTTTCTCAGTGTTAGTCCAAGTCTCTGCCCTTGTCTGTGCTGAAAAGACACCAGTCTGGCTGGGGCTGCCAGCCTGGGCTGTCACCTGGGTCTGCAACTTGGGGCAGTTCTCAGCCAGGTGGCGTTTTCCTTGGCTGTGTGCTGCCAAAGTAATGGATTGAAGCACTGTATCTGAATCTGAGTACCAAGGAGGTGAAGCCCCCCAGTCCTTCATGCTAGATACACTTCTCAGGAGGGACAGTGCCCTGCTTTGCCTCAGCTTCCCCCTTTGGGCTGCTTTCACCGCCTTTTTTTGGGTCAATCCCACTGATCAACCAGTCTCTCTGGAATGAAACTGGTTCCTTGTTCAGAGACGTAGATATTGCTCTGGTTCTGTGTCTAACTCGCCAGGAGCTGCACTCTGGAGAAGCTCCCTTTTGGCCATCTTGGTCCCCCTCCAGCAACTCCCATTTTTAAAACTCTGTGCTTACATTTTTTAATTTTAGTAAACTCATTACCACTTAGTCTCTCCACTAATAGTGGTTCACTGAATGTTTTCTTTCATTCCAAAACCTTTTGCTACTTGGTGTTATTAGCAAAACTGTTCATGTCCAGAGATACCATTGCTAGCCAGAAAGATTTCATTCATATGTCTGAAACTTGGTTTGCATGTAGACAATTGACATACTAGAGAAACAATACACAATCAATACACTAGATTTTAATTCCAGGCCATGTTTTCTGTTTCCAACCAAATTCATCAAGACCCCTAAGGAGAGAATATTTATTCTAGAGGGCAATTCTATGATAAACAATTCCTACGTTTTTCTTAAGTCTATATGTGCCTATCGACTCACAGTGCAAGAAACACTATCAGGTTAATAGTCGATCAATAATTTCAGGTAATGGTGTGAAATGCCAAAACAAAGAGCATAGAAAACGAACAAAGGCAGATTTGGAGCATGTTGGGTGACATCCTAGAAGAAAGTAACTGAAACTTGCAGAGTAGTTAGGTGCTTCATATGATAGAATATTGATGAGCCTCAGTTTGTATCTTGGGGAAAGAGTGCCAAATAAATGTCGCAAGGAGTCAAGAGATTAATCCCATCAAATATGGAATCTCTAAAGTCTTGTGGGAGATGACCTCCAATGAACAGGGAAAGAATCTGACACAGTCTGAACTTGATCTGCCAGAATATCCTGCAGTGGGCTACTGGTGTTTGGCTTAGATGGCAGGTTTGACCTGAGGAGAGAGATTTCCACTGACTATTCATAAGGCAGAATTGGCCAGCTATATTTACGCATCTAACGTTTCCCTGTGGGTTACCTATATTGCCATTTTTTTCAGAGTTCTTTTTTAAATAATCTATATAGTTTAAAACATCTTCTGTAACTTTGATGAAACATTACATTCCTTTTTAGAAAGTTAAAATTCCTGCTCTGAAAATGAAAACAAATCTTAAATCAAAAAGTTTGAATTCAAGGCAGGGCATGGGGTGGGGAGGAGAAGCCAAATATGTAAAGCATTCTAGCAGATGGCATTCATATTGGCAAAAGCTGTCACTAAATATGTAAAGTGAAGAGAAATGTGGTGGTTTTTCAATAATTCCAGAAGTTTCACACCTTCATTGTAATTATCTGAACATTCAAACTAAGGTATATCTTTGTCTCAATGACAAGAAGAGTTGACTCAAACTTTTTCTTAACTTCATATGGAGAAAGGCTAACATTATCTATGGTACTATACATTCAGATGTTTAGAAAAGTCTAGTTAATTGAATGCATTTAAAAATTTTTCATTCAGATGCTTAGCAACATAGGGCCAAAACTACGGTCAGTGAGACTATTTGCAACATTTTCCAAAGGACAGAGCAAATTGTTTACAAAATATTTTGTGATGCAAAGAGAAACATGAGGTTGTCCCAGTCTAATACACTTGGAGTGTTAGGGTAATATTCGGCAGAAAGCTGCCTAAATATCCAGAGCCTAGACGAGCTTGCAGAGGTAGAGCTAAGATCCTCTTCTACTACGATTTGAAATCACTACTGGCTACCCCTTTGTCAGCAAATACTAGTTCAGTTAGAAGGTCACATTTTGATATAAAGATTACTTAAAAAATGGAAGAGGTACTTAAAATGTCTCAAAAACTGCCTAATTTTCACTAATAAATCAAAATAAAATGAAGATGTAGCTGTTTAACTGTGGACTCTGACTTGGTAACTGGAAGAAAGAAAGGAAAAAAACAGATCTAGTAGCAGTATTGACTCAGTAGACAATGCAATTCTCAGATCATTCAATTTCAATTTGTCCCTTGACTAGCTCTACTTATATTGTGCCTATGTGTGAACATAGAAGAAAGAGAGAGTGAGAGAGAGCAAGAGGGAATAGATAAAAGAGGGGAAGGTAAGGGGAGAGATGGGAGAAAAAAGGGAAAAGAGAGGCTAGAGGGGAGCAAATTTAAAAAAAAGAGCAGTTTATTTAATTTAAACAAGAGGACCTCAGTTGTAGTGTGACAGAAAAAAAAGTTAGACATTTCCGTGTAATTCAGGATTCTGTCAAGGCTATCTGTTATGGTGAGGTCTAATTGATAGATAGATATGTCTGGCTCCCAGGCCTACAATGACAGGATTGGTATGAGAAAAGGTATCTGGAAGTATCCACCATTCTCCTAATATTGGTTGGCTAGCCAGCCCCTTTCAGCAAGTTGATGGCAGTCTCCGGTACTGCAGTTCAGTGAATCAAACATTCCCATTGTGGAGATAGAGCCACCCACCAAACACAAATTTGACTCAAAAGTCTTTTTTTTTTGGTTGTCGAGCAAAAGAACATGACAAAATGACTGAAAACCATGCATGGTCAAGATTCCCATACATGAGCTGGAATGGGAATCAGAATGTAGCTCTTCATTTTTATAGGGAAATAATGAGATCTCATTGGTAAGGTTCAAACAGAACTCTTTATCAGTGATGCAACCACCAATGACATTGATAAAGTTTATCTCATAATAGAGAAGAAAATAAATATATTGAAGAAAATGAGACTACCAGCACAGGATGTGAGTAAGAGTTCAAATAAATGCTGGCAGAGTGGAATTAATAACAGAAATCTTTTCCAGAATCCCCTTCTGTAACAGAGTTCTAAGTCTTTTATATGAGAACATTTAGATGTACAATTTTCCTGTCAAGTTAGCTCTTCAAAATTTGAAACCAAGATTTTTTTGGAAATGTGAATACATTTTTCTTCTTCCTTTGTGACAAGATATATTTAACAGATGGACTAACTCCATAAGACACTTTATTTTGACATTTTTTTTTGTTTTTGTCTCCTTGCTAATAATAACATACACATTAGGGAGCCACAAGTCATTGTGACCTCAGCCCCATTATTTAAAATATGATCCATGTAATTGTTTTCTGGCTCTATAGGTTGGGGAAATAAAACAAATTGGCTTTTTAAATGTAGTTGTTACTTTGAGGACATGCCTTAAATATATTAATTATGTGTCTTAGTGTTTTAAAACACTTAATCCATGAGCTCTGTAGTCCCGTCACCCAAAAGAAACAATAGTTTAGATTATTTCTATGCCAATCACACAAGTTGGTTGCATTTATTTCCTTTGATCTGATACTATCAGAGTCTATTTCACTTGCAAGTCTCCATAGTGAAGATTTCTTTTCATCACATATGACCATGAGAATCCAGGTTCTCTTTATCTCTGGAAATCTCTCACAAATGTACATTTTATAAGGCTGTGTCTACAGAATGGTCAGAAAAAGGGCCATTGAGACCAAACCAAGATACTTTCATATCTGTATGTTCAATTGTACTTGCTCAAACAAGTTGTACTAAATGATAAATGTTAAAGAGTTTGCCTTAACTTCCTCCCTTCTGCACCCAACGCATGCTACATCTTTAAAATTCTAACTGGTAAATTGAGAATGAGACATGAGATATGAGATAATTGATTTTCTTGTATACAAAATGGTCAACTAGCAGAAATAATAATTCATCACCACAATGCATGCAGGTTTTATACAAATGAAATTTTTAAAATAGGAATTAAGAGAGGAAATGCCTATTAGAGATCTTTGATAATGAAACATATTTTATAATTTGGTTTCAGAACATCAGTTTATTTAAATTCAAGCCAGTTGACTCCCTTAAATATATTTTTGTAATTCTTATAAATGTAAAGATTTAAGATTACCAGCTGAAAAAAAAAAAGCTTGCCTCCATTCAGGAATGTAAAATAGCTTTGAAATTGATGTGTTTGGTCATTAAGCACACATACTTGACAAACTACTTTGATTTTATAGATTGTAAATCCCTGCAATACTGTAATAAGCCATTTATGAAATTGAGCTATTGATTGTTCTAATCTATACAGTAATTACTAGTGGCAGCCTAATGAATAGGTGCTACCTCTACAATGTGCTTAAGAGGCACCATACACAGTTGTGGTCAAAAAGTTCCTTTGGGCCTGAACCTTCTAATCTGCTGGAGTTTCTTATTAAAATAGCAATATTCTTGTATAGGTACACAACCTAAGAATTTTTTATTTAGTAATTTATTCACTCTTTTAACAAATATACTAAGAGAAGATATGATATTCACACACATAAATATGAATTAATTAGAATGGAGATAGATTAGCTGTAAACTAAGAAGATGAATGAAAATCCAATAGGCATGTGATAGGAAGACAAAGTTAGAGGAAGCTTCTCCAAAAAGGAGTAAGAGGAAACTGATGAGAGGAAACCAATCACACCTGTATTTCATAATTATATTATTTCATTTTGCCTTCCTTGTGTTAGCCAGTATGATATGGAAGGTAAAAAGCAGCTAGGCCTTAAGCATAACCAATTATTTCTAAGCAAGGATGTCAAAATAGGGGAAGTAAAAGGCTTAACCATCCAAGTCAGCTAAGAAAATCAACAGCCTCTGGGAATTAAACTGCAAACAAGCAAATAAATAGCTTAGGCCTAGAACGTTTAATTAAATATATGCTTATCCCTTAATAGTCTAAAAAAGAAAAACAGAAAATAAATCGATATGACAAACACATGTAACCTGCAAGAAGTGTAAATTAGACCTAGGTGCAGATGATGAATTTAGAATTTAGTTTGCAATTGAAAATACATTGTGAATTTACTACTTTCTATTTCTTCACTAGACTTGAAATATTGTAGATGTAGTACTTCTTTCATAAAACTAATATTCACAGAATTTGGCTAAAGGAAGAAGCTTAAGAATCACTAGCAACATTGATACCACAAGCCAATAATGCTCTAAAGGAAAGTCTTGTAATGATACCTGGAGAATAATGGCCACTACCATCCTTAAGCAGATTGATAATGATGATGATGACAATGGTGATTCATAATTCCAGAAAAAGAAAACATTGGCTGCTAAATAAAGTGAAATATACTCAAATTTATCTACTTTATCTATCAGATACATATCATTCTAAAATGTTGTAATATAGCCTATACTTGAAAGTTTCCTACAAACACATTCACTGATTCTTTATATATTTATACACACATACATACACTTTATATCCAATGTCTAGAACCAGTTTCTACTAGAAAGAATAGATGTATTACATAATAATTGTAACATTATTATTCCAGGCAACTTTTCATTTATTTCACTCTGAGTAATTAAATATTTTTCTCATGACTTTTTGACTTCTGATCTTTTAATATTGAATTATCACCAGTTGCTCTGTCCTATAGACTATCATGGATAGCTTTTTCATTTACTGCAAACTACCACATAGTGGAAGAAAAGTACTATGTAACTATTTTTAAAAATAAAGCATTACTTGCTTTTGTTCTTTTCAGAAAATATTGAAAATAAACTTTAAAATGTGGGGAAGGCAATATCCAGTGAAAAGTAGTCTTTCTGACTGAAAAGCATAAATAAATGAATAAATAAATAAGAAGTATTTTATTGAATAAATAATTTGAAAGGCTTTTGAAATTTTTCTTAAATATGCTTAGGAAGCAGATTAGAGAAAAGTGAATACGAGTACCATTACATTTTGCAAATTGGTCATTAAAACAGCTTTATTCATTCATTCATTCACAGGGACAGGCACTGTCCTATGTACTGGGAACACAGAATTGGACAAGACAAATAGTGTCTCTTTCCTAAGGAAACCTATAATATTGGGGCATGGGTATAGAATACCCATTGTACAGGTGATTACAAAAGTATTTACAATTGAGATGAAAGGTATAAACAGTGTATACAACTATGAGGATATATGACAGAGAGACCAAACCTATTCCAAGAGCTCAGAGAATGTCTCCCTGATAAACCACATTCAAGGTGAATTAACTAGAAAAATACAGAGAAAGATATATGCAAGAACCCAAATCATGGTGCATTAAAGAAATAAACAAAGGTTGACAAAGCTTGAGAAAAAAGGGTAAAGGGATACATTGAACAAGGGAAGACTGGAAAAGTGATGGATCCAAAAACACACATGATATTGGATGACATATTGAGGATTCTGTAAAGTGTCATAGAAATTAATTCCTTCATTCATTTTAGAAATATTAATGGAGCATTTATATGTTAGTCATTTTTCCAAATGTTGGAGATATAAGACCTCTCTTCTTGCAGAGCTTACATTATAGTGATGAGAGGCTGAAAATAAACAAAAATAAATAAATAAAATATATAATGTGTCCAGTAGTGATAAGTGCTATGGAGAAAAATAAAGCAAAGACTGCAAATGGGGAATTTGTTTTGAAGGGGTTGCAATTTTAAATAGAGTGGTTGGAGAAGGTCATGATGAAAAGGTACAAAGGTGACATTTAAGCAAAGACTGGAGGGAGACACAGGAAGGAGCCATGAGGATTATATTATTTATTGCTGTGTAAAAAATTATCACAAATTTAGAAATTTTAAACAATTGACATTATCGCACAGTTTCTGTGGGTCAGAAGTCTGGGTATGGCCTAACTAGGTTCTTTGCTCAGAGTCTCACAAAGCTGTAATCCAGATGTTCCCTGGGGCTGCAGCCACCTTTGAGGATTAGGTTTTCTTTCAATCTCATGGAATTGTTGGTAGAATGAATTACATTGTAGCTGTAGTATGATGGCTTACTTCTTCAAGCCAAGCAAGAATGAGAGAGTGTCTGCTTCTTTGAGTCTCTGACCTCTAGCCTCTCTTTTAAAAAAAGAGATTAAATCACTCACCCACAGTAATCCTTCTTTTTATGAACCTGAAGTCACCTGATTAGAGAATTCAATCTGCACAATTCCTTCACTTTTTAAATATAGCATAATGTAACCAAAAAGTGACATCCCACAATCTTTACCATACTCTTTTGGTTAGAGACAAGTCATAGGTTCCACCGGCACACAAAAGATGGGGATTATACAAGAGTGTGACTTATTTGGGTTTACTTTAAGGTGTGTCTTCCACAGGGATATTTGAGGGAAGTGAGTTCCAGGCAAGCTGTGTATGTCACTTTGAGGAAATCAAAGAGTGTAATGGGGCTTTAATAGAGTGAGCTAAGGAACGTAAGAGGAAGATTAAATCAGATGTGGGAGCAGATCCCATAGAGTCTTATATGCCCTTTAATAACCTTCAGCTCTGAGTGTGATGAGAACCTATTAGAGGGCATTCAACAAAGGAGTGACCTTATTTGGCTTTCTTTATAAAGTTCATTCTGGCTGCTGTGTTGAGAATAGACTGAAGAAAATAGAAGTCCATAAAAAGACTTAAAGGAGTGACATGATTGGAGGACATGGGCAAATTAATGACTCCTTTTCTTCAAGAAAGAGGCTGTCTACTAATATACAGTTACCTTGTTTTTATATCACTAGAGCCTTCCAAAATTCTTGGATGCACAAGGCACAGACTGCTTTAAAGTAAAGTATGGCTAAGTAGACATCTCCTGGGGAATATTTGGTTATCTAAAAGTTTTATGTGATCAGAGAATGGGTTACATAAGATAGGATCTCATTAATATTTTGGTAATTTAATATTGATGTGGTTGTACTTATGAAATAATAGAATTTTAGACGTGGAAATAATTTGAAAGTCAGCTAGGAAGGGAGTAACAACAGCAAATTGGTAAACTAGAAATCTCCAGGCCCTCATTTCCCCAGGGAAATATTAGACAACAGGAGGTTGGATAAAATAACTTTATAGAAGCTCTGAAAATCAGTTAAAGATCTAGAACAGCCAAATGAACCCTTGATTTAGAAAAAAATTCACATTCAAAATGGTAGAAAATATTGTGGCTTTTTAACTCATCCTTGACCTACCATATCTTCAGCATGATGAGATGTGGATTAAAAGAAGCGATGGTCCTATCCCAAGTTGTCTACAAACGAGAGAGCAGAGAAAATGAATTTGCAAGTTTCTAAACTGTCTACAGGCTGTCAGAGGGTTTGCTATCTCTATCACTTAACTCAAAATTTATATGACTAAAATTAAGTTGAATCTCAGGATAAGGAAGCCTTGGAAAGCAGCAGGCATGGCTTGCAAAAATTTCATGGGAACTATAGAGTTGCATATGCCTGAAGCAAGAGATTATTGAGGAAGAAATAGAACCAAACAGCTAATAGTCTGAGAAATATCAAGGGTGAGATTCTTAGGAAAAATAATACATTGAAAACCAACAATCCAAATGGGTGAATTGGAAAATACACACAGAGACTCCCAGAGAAAAAGGCCTACAAACACCTTAAGCCTTAAGAATGGATTGATTAGTGAAGGCTTTCACCTGCTCTGGGTCAATCTACAAAGACTCAAATAGCAGACTGTTTTTTCAAATGCACAGTTTTCAGTAGAAGGTGACAAAGCATACAAAGAAATAGAAAAATATATTCATTTAAATTAACCAAATAATTTCAAAAACCCAAGCCTGAAGACAAAAGTTTTACACTTAGACAAATGCTTTAAGTCAACTGTGTTAAATATGCTCAAAAACTAAGAAAAACATGGACAAACAAAGGAAATAAGAAAAGTAACATATGAACAAAATGAGAGTATCAAGAGATAGGAAATATATAAAAGAAAAAAAAATAATTTTGTAATCGAAAAATGCAAACACCAAAATAAAAAACTTACTAGAGGATTCAATAGTATACTCAAACAGACAGGAATAAAAGCAAACATGAAGACAGGTCACTTGAAATTACTGAGTTTGAGAAGCAAAAATAATAAATAAATAAATGCAAACAGAGCCAAAGGGGCATAGGAAACATCAAGAAGATCATTATAATTATTATGAAAGTTCCAGAAAGAAAATACATAAATAAAAAGTGAATTTATTTAAAGAAATAATGGACAAAAACTATAATTAAAAGAAAAATATGAACATGCAAATCCAAGAAGCTCAAATAGAATAAATAATAGCAAAATTATTCACAGTAGTCAAAAGGTGAAAGGAATCAGTGTTGGAGGATAGATTAATGGATTTTTAAAAGGTAATAAACTTTTGTACCATTCTACTAAAAGTATTCAAAAAAAAATTGAGGAGAAAGGAGTCATCCTTAGTTATTCTATGAAGCCAGCATCATCCTGATAGCAAAACATGGCAGAGACACAAGAAAAGAAAACTTCAGACCAATATCCAAATGAACATCCATGCAAAAGTTCTCAACAAGATACTGGCAAAGAAAATCCAGCAGCACATCAAAAAACTTATTCACCACAATCAAGTAGGCTTTGTCCCCAAGATGCAAGTTTGGTTCAACATATGCAAATTAGTAAATGTGATTTATCACATAAATACAACCAAAGACAAAAACCAAATGATTATCTCAATAGGTGCAAAAAAGCCTTTCGATAAATTTAACAATGTTTCATCTTAAAAACTCTCAATAAATGAGGTATTAAAGGATCATGTCTCAAAATAACAACAGCAATCTATGACAAAGC
Source organism: Plecturocebus donacophilus (assembly GCA_004027715.1). Classification (NCBI taxonomy): domain Eukaryota; kingdom Metazoa; phylum Chordata; class Mammalia; order Primates; family Pitheciidae; genus Plecturocebus; species Plecturocebus donacophilus. Next base: position 67,132 of record PVKP010002411.1, read on the forward strand.
CACAGCCAACATCATAATAAATGGGAAAAAGCTGAAAATATTCCTTTTGAAAACTAGCACAAGACTAGTGCCACTTCTATTCAACGTAGTATTGGAAGTCCTCTCTCACCACTTCTATTCAACATAGTATTGGAAGTCCTGGCCAGAGAAATCAGGCAAGATAAAAAAAAATAAAAGGCATCAAAATATAAATGGCAAACTATCCCTGTTTGAGAATGACAGGATTCTATATCTAGAAAGCCCCACAGTCTCGGATCAAATGCCCCTTAAGCCGATAAACAACTTCAGCAAAGTCCTAGGATACAAAATCAACGTACAAAAATCATTAGCATTCCTATAAACAAACAACAGCCAAATCGAAACACAAATCAGAAACACGATCCATTTACGATCACCACAAAATGAAAAAACACTTAAAAATATGGCTAACCAGAGAGGTATACCACATCCAAATGTCAACACATGATGAATCAAACACTTCAATGTAAAACCCAAAACTATAAGAACCCTAAAAGACAACCTAGGCAATACCAATTGGGACATAGAAACAGGAAAATATTTTATGATGATGATGCCAAAATCAATTGCAAACAAAAACAAAAATTAACAAATGGGATATAATTAAACTGAAGAGCTTCTGCACAGCAAAAAACAAAAGAACAAAAAACCGAAAAAACCTATCAACAGAATAAACAGACAATATACAGAATGTGCAAAAATATTTAAAACTATGCACCTGGCAAAGGTTTAATATGCAGTATCTACAATCTTGTAGATTTAAACAAACCTACAAGAAAAAGAACATTAAAAAGTGGACAAAGGACATGAACAGACACTTTTCCAAAAAAGACATACATGCAGCCAATAATCATATGACAGAAATCTCAACATCATTGATTATTAGATAAATGCAAATCAAAACCACAGTGAGATACCATTTCACACTAGTAAGAATGGCTATTATTAAAAAGTCAAAAATAACATGCTGGTGAGGTTGTCAAGAAAAAGGAACACTTATACACTGTTGCTGGGAAAGTACATTGGTTCAATCATTGTGAAGGACAGTGTGGTGATTCCTTGAAGACCTAAAGACAGAAATATCATTTGACTCAGCACTATCATTACTAGGTATGTACCCAGAGAATGTAAATCATGCTATTAGGAAGACACATGCATGCATTTGTTCATTGTAGCATTATTCACATTAGCAGAGACATGGAATCAACCTAAATGCCCATCAATGATAGACTGGATAAATTAAATATGGTCCATATACATCATGGAATATTATGCAGCCATAAAAAGAATGAAATTATGTCCATTGCAGGAACATGGATGGAGCTGGAAGCCATTATTCCTAGTAAACTAATGAAGGGATAGAAAACAAAATTCTGCACATTCTCATTTATAATTGGGAGCTAAATAATGAGAACACATGGATACATGGAGGAAAACAACAGGCACAGGAGTCTACTGGAGGTTGGAGGGTGGAAGGAGGGAGAAGATCGGAAACGATAACTAGTGACTATGAGGCTTACTATCTGAGTGATGAGATATCTGTACAACAAACCTCCAGGACACATGTTTGCCTATGTAACATAACTGCATGTAGCCCCAAACTTAAAATAAAAGTTAAACATACAAACACGCAAAAGCAAAAGAGAATACAATGGAATATTATTCAATCTTATAAAAGAAGAAAATCCTGATACATGTTGCAATGTGGAAGAACTTTGAAGAAATTATGCTAAGTGAAATAAGCCAGTCACAAAAAGATAAATACTGTATAATCCCACTATATGAAGTACATAGAATAGTTAAATTCATAGAGCCAAAGTAGAACAGTAGATTGATTCCAGAGGTTGGAGTAAAAGGTGGGTGTACGGGGAGTTATTGTTCAACGGGTACTGAATTTCAGTTGTGGAAGATGAAATAAGCTCCTGTGGTGGATGATGGTAATGGTAGCACAACAATGTTAATATATTCAATGCTACCAAACTGCATATTTAATAATTGTAAAAATCCTAAAATTGATGTTACACATATTTTATTACAATAAAAAAGTAAACAAATAAATAAATATGTAAAGTCATATAGATCAGCCTGATAACCCCAGGAGAATTTTAAAAGTCATTTCTGAGAGGTAATTTTTCAGGCTTGCTTGAATACTTTCCACTTCCAACAAGTGCATGCAAGATTATGTGGTTTGGCTTGTGTCCCCACCCAAATCTCATCTCAAATTGTAATCTCCAAATGTCAAGGGAGGGACCTGTAATCCTCACATGTAATGGAGTGAGGTGATTGGATCATGGGGGCTGTTTCCCGCATACTGTTCTTGTGATAGTGAGTGAGTTCTCACAAAATTTGATGGTGTTATAGTGTTTGACAGTTCCTCCTTCACATACTCTCCCTCTCCTGTTGCTTTGTGAAGAAGGTATTTCCCCTTTGCCTTGCCTTCCAGCATGATTGTAAGTTTCCTGGGCCTCCACAGCCATATGGAACTGTGAATCAATTAAACACATTTCTTTTGTAAATTACTCAGTTTTGGTTAGTATCTTTATAGCAGCGTTAAAACAGACTAACAAACAAGATCTACTCAGTAAAATTTTACTGAAATGATTTTGCTCTTTCGGCTTCTTATGCTCTTAATACTGTTTTATACAACAATTTTATTTATACTCATCATAACGTCTTTCTTTTATCACTTATACCGATTATTTGAGTGCCACTGTGGTTTCTATAGAGTAATAATTATCAACTGAATGTGAGTTTGTTTGCACATCTATGGTGATGGATTGTTTAGGTAGTCCTTTAAATCTGCATCAAAAACTTTAAGGCTCTTCAAGATGGCTGATTAGAGACGTTGGATGCCAGTTTCCTCAGAAAGAAGAACCAAAGTTATAAGTGAATAGTCATAACTCAAATATAAGTTTAAGTGGAGAGTGTCAGAGCCTATCAAAGAACTCACAAGAAGAAGCTAGGACACCAAAAAAAAGAAGGAAGCAAAAGTTTGGCAGAGATCAAGCCTGGAGGACTTGGGGTTCCAGAAGAGGGCAGATAGGGCTGTTTTTACTTCCCCTCATTCCCGCAGCAGACTACTAATTTCTGAACTGTTGGAGAGAGCTCCTTTCCCGTCATGAACCCAAGTATTGGTGTGGGCAACAATTTGGGAATTTTGTGAGATCGATGCACTGTGCTGCCAGCTCATGCAGGGTTGCTCATTCTCCTTTGAGACCTGAGACCCAGTAGTAAGTGCAATACTCAGTGTGCACTTGTTGGGGGAGTCTGCCCTGCACAGAGAATCTCAACTCTTATGTCTACACATCACTAAATCACTCAGATTGCTGCAGCCACATAGGGCTGGCTAGACCAAAGAAGCTGCAGGATTCCCAGATGTTTGGTGTTCAGGGTATGCCGCTCCTTGGGAAAGGGAGAGTGCAGAGCAATAAGGGAGTATGCCTGGGAACAAGGAAAATCAGAATGCATGCTCTCCTGGGCCAAATAGCTCCCTGCTTGTGGGCTGTAGTTGTCTGTGCACCATCCAGCAGAGGTACAGGTGCCATGCTTCCATGGGGAAGCAGTGTGGTTCTTCCTCAGCATCCAAGCAGCATCAGTCCCTGGGCACAATTGTTGAGAGGGAGAAATCTCCTTCAAACTGCTGACTGCTATGAACACAACCATGGCTGCTCCCATGGAAGCATGGCATGGATGTGCCTATGGATGTCCATCCCAGAGTTACTTTGGGTGTTCATGCCCCCACTAGTGGTATACTCTTGTACAAAAGGTAAAACCCCTTCTCTTCTCACATAGAGTGGCAGTGTTCCTGCAGCAGAAAAAAAGTTATTCGTGAAGTTGCATGCTCTGGGCTAAAGAAAGTGATTCCACCTCAAAGTCATTTTGGTGGAGATCTCATGCAGGATTGCTCATTCTCCTTTGTGCATTAGTAAGTGCTACACTCAGTGTGCACTTGTTGTGGGAGTCTGCCCTGCACAGAGAATCTCAACTCTTATGTCTCCACATCACTAAATCACTCACATTGCTTCAACCACATATGGTCTCAAAGATGAAGCAAATACCCATCTGCTTCTGCCAGAAGGCTCTTATCTTCAAGTGTCATCTACTAGCCTGTAGGTCAAACAGCACAATCCAATACAAAATCTGCTGATTTAAGTATATAGCGCATAGGACCTCTGACTGCATATCTCTGCAGGAGGCTTGGACACACTCAAATGCCCAGTACACCACTACTGCAATCAATATTTGAAGAAAAAAAAAAACCACCACACTAAGGCTATCTACAACCAAGGAATTTAGACAGAACTTTGTCCCCTTGAAAACACCCAGAATCAAAAGCAAACAACCCTACTCAACATACATTACAGTCACGCCCACAAAGTAGAAAAAAAGTCACACCCAAACAAAAGTAAATTCAAAAATAAGAAGTGGCCGGGCACAGTGGCTTACACCTGTAATCCCAGCATTTGGCAGGCTGAGGTGGGCTGATCATTTGAGGTTAGGTGTTTGAGAGCAGCCTGGGAGCATCATGAAACCTCGTCTCTACTACAAATACAAAAATTAGCAGAGCGTGGTGGCGCACATTTGTAGTCCCAGCTACTTGGGAGATGGAGGCAAGAGAATTACTTGAACGTGGGAGGTGGAGGCTGCAGTGAGTCAAGATCACAACACTGCATTCCAGGCTGGGTGACAAAGCCAGATCTGTCTCAAAAATAAATAAATAAGAAATAAGAAGTGACAGTTTCTCCAAATGAGAAGGAACCAGCATAACAATTCTGACAGTACGAAAATAACAGGATGTAATGACATCCCCAAAGGATTAAACTAGGTCTCTAGTAATGGGTCATAATCAAAATGAAAATTCTGAAATGTCAGATATAGAATTGATAATATGAATTGTAAGGAAGCTCAGTGAGGTCCAAAGGCAAGTTGAAAACCAACATAAAAACTAAAAATCAATTCAGGATATGAATGAATGAAAAATCCACAAAAACACCACAATTTAATAAAATCCAAGACACAACTTCTGGAAAATAATTTATTGAAAGAATTATAAAACACAGGTAAAAGGTTTAACAGCAGACTAGAGCAAGCAGAAAAAAGAACTTGAAGACAAGTGTTCCAAATTAATTCATCCAGACAAAAATAAAGAGAAGTTCTTGTAAAATGAACCAAGCTTTCAAGAAATATGAGATTATGTAAGGTGCTGAAATCTATGATTCCAAGGTATTCCTGAGGGAGAAGAAAAGAAAAGTCAAAAGTTTCAGAAATCTATTTGAGGGAATAATTGAGGAAAACTTCCCTGGTCATGATGGAGATTTAGATATACACATAAGAGAAGCTCAAAGAACTCTTGGGAGATACAGTGCAAGACTAACTTCACTGAGTCATACAGTCATCAGACTAACCAAAGACAGATGAAGGAAAAATTCTAAAAGCAGCAAGAGAGAAGCATCTAATAAACTAATAGAAATATTATCAGAGTAGCAGCAGACTTCTCAGCAGAAACCTTATAAGCACAAAGATATTGGGGTTCTATCTTCAGTCTTCTTAAAGAAAATAACAGTCAGCCAAGATTAGTTTGTATCCTGCTCAACTAAGCTTCATAAATAAAGGAGAAATAACATCTTTTTCAGACAAGCAAATGTTAAAGAAATTTATCACCAGTACAAGACATGCTTAAAGGAGTTCAAACATGGAAACTAAAGGGCAGTACTTGCTACTTGCTATCATAAAGTACATGAAAGTATAAAACTCACAGTTCTTGCAATGCAATAATACAATTGAGACTGCAAAGAAAGTAGTTAACAATGAAGGTTATGACAGGAACAAAATCTCATACATCAATATTAATTAAGAATATAAATTGACTGAATGCTCCACTTAAAAGATACAGATTGGCTGAATGGATTAAAAGTAAGATCCAATGAAATGCTGCTTTCAAGAAACCCACCTAACAAATAAAGACATTTGCAGACTCAAGGTAAAGGAGTTGGAAAAACTATTCCACACAAACAAAAACCAAAAGCAAGCAGGGATAGTTACACTTCTATCAGGTAAAACGGTCTTAAAATCAACAATGTAAAAGAAAAGAAAAGAAAAGAAAAGAAAAAGGTTATTACATAATGATAAGGGGTTCAATTCAACAAGAAGATATAACAGTCCTAAATATAGATGCACCCAACACTGGCAAACAGATTAACAAAACAAATACTACTGGACCAATAAAAAGAGATAAAAAGCAGTAGAATAGTAGTGGGAGACTTTGGCACCCCACTGACAGCACTAAAAGACCACTGAGGCAGAAAATCAAAAAAGAAACTTTGGATATAAATGGGACTTTAAACCAAGTGGATCTAAAAAATACTTACACAAAGTACACTAAAACAGGCCATATGTTAGACCACAAAACAAGTCTTAATAAAATTTTAAAAGCCAAAAGTATATCAAGCATTTTGTCAGACCACAGTGGAATAAAAGTAGAAATAAATTTTAAGAGGAAGTCTCACAACTATGCAAAGATTTGGATATTAAATAACCTGCTTCTGAATTACCTTTGAGTCTGTAATAAAATGAAAGAACCAATAAAATTTATTGAAACAAATGAAAACAAAGACACAACATACCAAAACCTCTGGAATGTAGCCAAACAAAGTTAAGAGGGAAACTTATAGCATTAAATGTTTATATCAAAAAGATAGAAAGATCACAAATTGACAACGTATTATTACACCTCAAGGAACTTGGGGAAAAAAAAAAAAAAAAGAACAACCCAAACCAAAGCTACCAGAAGAAAATAAGTGACAAAGATCAGAGCAGTACAAAATGAAATTGAGACCAAAATGCAATACAAAGGATCGATGAACTGAAATTTGTTTTCTTTAAAACACTTTAACAAAATTAAAAGACGGCTAGCTAAAATAAATAAGAAAAAGAGAGAGGATTCTAGCAAGCACAATCAGAAAAAAAGGAGCTATTACAACTGGTACCACAGAAATAGAGACCATCAGAAATTACAGTGAGCGTTTCTATGCTAACAAACTAAAAGACCTAGAGGAGATTTATAAATTCCTGGAAACATAAAACTGTCCAATATTGAACTAGGAAGAAATAGAAACCCTGAACAGACCAGTAATGAGTACTGAGGTTGAATCAGTAATAAAAATTTGCCTCAAAACAACAAGAAGACAAGGACCAGACAGGTTCACAGCCAAATTTTATCAGACGCAGAAAGAAAAACTGGTACAAATCCCACTGAAACGGTCTCAAAACATAGAGGAGGAGGGATTTCTCTCTAACTCATACTACAAATTTTCTCAGTAGTTATTTCTAGTTTTTTGTGCTGTTCCATCTGAGTGTGGTTGGTATAAATTTGGGATTTTTATTTTGTTGTTGTTGTTGTTGTTTTGCATTTGCTGAGAATTGTTTTATGGTCAATTATGTGTTCAATTTTAGAGTATGTGCCATGTGCAGATGAGAAGAATGTATATTTTGTTCCTTTCGGGCGGAAAGTTCTGTAGATGTCTCTTAGTTTCATTTGGTCAAATGTTAAATTCAGATCCAGAATATCTTTGTTATACTTCTGCCTCAATGTTCTGTCTAGTACTGTCAGTGGAGTGTTGAAGTCTCCCACTTTTACTGCGTGGTTATCTAAATCTCTTCATATGTCTCTATGAACTTATTTTATGAATCTGAGGGCTCCTGTGTTAGATGCATATATATTTAGAAAAGTTCTCTTGCTGAATGGAACCCTTTGTCATTATGTAATGCCATCCTTTGTAATTTAAAAAAATAATTGTTAGTTCAAAGTCCATTTTGTCTGAAATTAGGATAGCAACCCTTGCTTTCTGTTTTCTGTTGGCTTGGTAGATTTTTCTTCATCACTTTACTATGGTCCTATGAGTGTCACTGAGACTTGCAGCAATTTAGGCAACTCACATTCCTCAATCAATTTTTCAGCTTTAACTCTTTGCCAAGGTGGAATCCCTTCTATTTTGCGTATCTTTTTCTAAACATCTGAACTCCTCATTTTATTATTTGTCATTCTTTGAAGTACAAACAAGATGTTTACTTTTTCAAAGACAGATACTTTTCAAGTACATTAATAGCCTCCTATAGCAGAGAGAACTAGTGGAACCACAACATATTATATATGTCTTAAGTGGGATGTCTATAATTATAAATTCCATGGTTGGTAACAAGATAGCAGATACAGTCTTTAAGAAGTAAGAAATAACTATATTAGTGTTTATGAAAAACAATCCTAGGGGCCACCTGCAACCTAATCACCTGGTGTGATTATTAAAATGTTGACTCTCAGGTCCCACATCAAACCTATTAAATAAGAACTTCTAGGAGTGGTGATTGAGAAACTGTACTTTTAAATTTAGTGACTCTTATTTCCACTAACTGTAAAAACAGTGAAATAAATGTTGATACTCTGCTGTTTGGAATAATATAGATGTATGTTTGAATCCCATTTCTATCAATTAATGACTTTACTTTTGCAGGCCTCCACCCTACTCACGTCTCATCAATTCCCAACTCCCACCTCTCTTACACATTTTCTCTATTCCCAACTTCATCCCTTATATTAATCCTTTATAGTTCAAAGGTGAAAATTTTTTAGTTAGAATTGTCTATTCACTATCTATGTGTATTCTTTCTAGGTCACCTCACTGAATGATAGCTCCTCCTTTCTCACTGCACACTGACAATTGGTCTAAAGGGTAGCCATTTTGTTTTCTTCATACACTCTTATAAAATGGCTGCTAATTTTTTTCCCTATGCATAAAAACTATGTGGTTAGCTTTTATTGCTTTAATTAATAAGAGGAAGAATTGTTGTTGCTACTTGTTGATTCTGATTTCAATTCTTGTTACAACCTCAAATTCATTGCACAATCTCAGGTACAAAATTTCAGAATAAGATGCTTCAGATGTATCCAAGTTATCCCATCCCAATATCCAACTCTCCTCTGTGTACTCATGAACACCTAAGTCCCACCCTCTCAACATTTTTTCCTTTAGCCCCTCATTCTGTACTATCACAAAACTAGAGATCCCATCTTTGTGTCTGGGGAATGGGATTCACAAGCAGCTTCATAGAGAAGGCTGCATTTAAGCCAATATTGATGAGTAGGCCACAATATGAGTTGTGTGGTGAAGTAGTGTTAGGTGTCTTATGAATATCATCTTAGTGTTTCTCAGAATGTGGATCTTAAACATGCAGATTTCCCAGCTCAATCCTAGCCTTAATGAAATAGAATCCCTAAGAGTTGGGTTCAGGAACTTGTATTATAAGACATCTTCAGGTGATTCAGATATGCCCCAGGAGTCTACATTATAGACTCTATAAAGTTAGCCTTACAAAATCAAAATCATAACATTTTCCATGCTCCTAGACACATGACTCATGATTTCAGCTATGGTGAAAACATAACAACTTGCTCTCATTATTTATATGAAAATGTCACCTTCTCTAATATATTCTGTTTTCTTTTTTAGATATTCTTGAGAAAGACAACTTGGTATGCAGTTGAGAATTAAAGGAGTTTGGCAGACAATAACAAAATGAGAAGAAAATGTATAGTCTTTCAATGTAGCATAATGAAATGGTGAAAATATTCAAAAGGCTGGTTTTGGATAGAGAAGTTGTTGTAACTTAATGCTCAGGCTTTGATGTAGGTATGAACCTCTATGTTGCATTTTCCCAATTTGTTTTGGATGGACCTCTAAGAAAATGGCACTAAATAGAAATGTACTGTATTTACATAGAATTTGAAATAAATGAAAATTAATTGCCCTTTCAGCTAATTTGTAGTGGACTCATAAAAATGCTTTTTTATTCTGTGAAGCCTGTCAATATTCAAACTCCTCCCATATACCATCTGTTCAGCCTTTGGTACACCTGCAAGTTCTATGCCAGAGAAAGAAAGATTGGAAAGCTGTACAGTTTTAGAATATTTAAAAATATTGAGACATTGAAGTATTTTAAAAGTATATTACTACTGGAGAGTCTTACAATGTTTGTTCCTTAAAATGGAGGCATTTTAGTCAATAAAATAAAGCAATATTTGTATAGCTGCCACAGGTTCTGTTAGTGTTATTTGTCTTACTTAAGAAATTATAGCTGTTACTTTTCTCCACTGGAAGTTCTAGTTGAAATTATTGATATACCTTATAGACAACATTGTGCTTTTTATCAAATTTTATAATTTATTAATCACAAAACTCCAAATCTGGTTTGATTACATGTTCCTATTCGAGGCTGAGTTTTTATAACTTTTAGATGCTCATAGAATTCATTTGATAGAAAGATGCTATGGTTCATTTTACCTGTTAAAGTTTGTATTTATATGTATTTTGTCCCTTAGACAAAGGAGAATACATTTGTTCCAGGAGTTAAACATTTTTCTCCACTGAAAGTCTGAAATTAATCAAATCAAAGTATAGATTCTTAAGAAACCCATTGCCACAAGATATATTATTAGATTAAGAATTGCAAGGTGTTAAATTCCCATGACATTGTTTCCAAAGTTGACAATTAAAAAATAATTTAATTACTAAGTCATTAAAATGTATTTTATTGCTAAATGTTCAATATTTCAGAATTGACCTGTTATCTATATATTTGTTGATGCTTGATATTATTTTCTTTTTATTTTTAATTTTTGTGGGTACATAGTAGGTGTATATATTGATGGGATACTTGTACATGAGATGTCTGATCCTTAATATTAAAGATAACATCAATATTGTGTTACAAATATTTTTTTCCTTGATGATACCAAAAAAAGCATGCAAAAATAATGTTCTATTATTTGAAAGATGACTTGAGGTACTGTGTTTAATACAATATAAAGTGGATAAAGTTAGAAACTTTACTGCTGCTGCTAATAATTATGGACCTAATTTGCCAGTGAATGAAATGAGTTATATGACAATCTTCTTGAATAAATCTGAATGAATAGGACCTGTATGTCTCAGAGCATATCTTCTTACAGGAAGGTCAACAGATTCTTAAGGGAAAATGTTTCATAGATGCTATTAAATATACAAGGCTGGATGTGTTGCTTATTGACATGTTCTTAAACTAAATAGTTGTTATTCATTCTTTAAGGTCAAACCAGCTACCTTTTGATATAACATCAATGACAAGATTATTTTTGATGAAATGCCAAGCACTTGGTCAAAAAATTGAGGGTAAATTAATTCAACCATTGTGAAAAGCAGTGTGGCAATTCGTCAAAGAGCTAAAAATCAGAACTACCATTTGACTCAGCAATCTGATTACTGGGTATATACACAAAGAAATATAAATCATTCTATTATAAGGAGATATACACACATATGTTCCTTGTTACACAATTCACAATAGCAAAGACATGGAATCAACCTAAATACCCATCACTGGTAGACTAGATAAATCTTGATCAGTGGTACACCATGGAATGCTATGAAGCTATAAAAAGAATAAGATTGTGTCTTTTGTAAGAACATGGATGGAACTGGAAACCATTACCTTTAGCAAACTAATGCAGGAACAGAAAACCAAATAACACATCTTCTCCTAAGTGGGAGCTAAATGATGAGAATAACATGGACACACGGAGGGGAACAACAGACACTGGGGCCTAAATAAGGGTGGAAGGTGGGAGGAGGAAGAGGTTCAGAAAAATAACAAATTGGTACTAGGCTTAATAATTGAGTGACAAAATAATCTGTACAACAAAGCCCCATGACACAAGTTTATCGTTATAATAAACCTGCATATGTACTCTTGAACTAAAAAGTTAAGTCTTTAAAAATAATTGTTTGTAAGTGTAAAACATGTCTAGGGCAAAGGAGGCAGAGAAGAGAGGGTCTGTTGTGCAAGTAGATGGAAAAGCAGTATCTATATACATATTATAATTTGTAATTAATTCATTTGCCCTACATATCTCATTGTAGTTGGTTTTTTTGTGGACAATAAAGCAGAAAATGCCACTTATGGCCAACTAATGAGGGTATGATGGACTCTAGCCTTCCTAATTTTCATATTTAGACATCATGGCATTAGTGAGCATTAGTACACAGCATCCCTGGTAGCTGAATGCTAATTTTCAAAGTGCTCTTGGCTTCCAAATCGCTAAAAAGGCATTGGTGAGCAGATGTCCATTGTGTGATGAAAAGTCTAATTGCATTTACCTTGTCTAAGAGAGAGACAGCCAGGACAGTTAGGGAGGTCAAAGAATGTGGGCAGGACTTACATACTGTGTCTGAAGAGAAAACTTGGAAAGCTCCGTTGAATAGCTAATGAAACAACTTACAGGCTCCAGGCTGGGTCAGTGTCTGCAAAATAATGAAGGAAAGGCAAGAATTGAAGCTTTAACTAAGAAAATGCAGGCCCACAAACCTTCTGAACACTATCATAGAACACAGGAGCATTGAAACCAGACAGAACTGTGCTTCGGGATTCCAGCTATAGCATCTAAAAACTATGTGAAATTTGATAAACTAATTCACCTTTTTAAGCCTTAATCCTTTCAGCTATAAAATTATGATGATAATCATACCATAGGTTGCTGTGAGAATTATGTAAAATAATGTGTATACAAATAGCGCTTAGTATATTGTTTAGTTTATAGTAAGAGCTCAATAAATATTAACAGTTTTTAGCAGTTATCTAAACAACAAAGGCAAATATGTTTGAGAGGCTCTCTTACATTTGATTCCTTGAGGCAGAGCCTGAGATAGAAGTTATTTGGGACTGATACAAGTGGCAATTTCAGGACCACCTCCCATTATGCTTTAATAGAATAAAAATCATTTTGAAAGCTGATTGTGCACATTGGTTCCCAACTCTGTAATTAGGGATTTTATGTTGGTAGCTTGAAATCAGCTATGGTGAGCTGTGTTTACATCATGGAAACCAGCATATGCTATAATCAGCCTTTCTCACACTGTCCCTCCAGCCAGTTGTTAATCATTTACCAGCACATTATTCAATGTAACTGAATAAGGGAAAGACATTTTGAAGCTTGATTCCCACATACAATTTTGAAGGTAGAGTAAAGGTGGAATTAAGAAAGGTCCCAGATGGCTAGAAACAGATAAAAGACACAATGGCTTTCTTAGTATATGCAAATATTACCCTAAGTACCTAATTTTAAAAGTATCACATTCAATCATTTTTGTTTTTATTACTCACTCTTTCACCATCCTCTGTTGATAATAATTTGGTTCTAGCAATGGATTGGACTGCTGCAATAAAATGAATTTTAACAATACACCACAAAGATTAAGCTGGACAAAAGCACAAAACCAATTCACTCAACAATCCAAAGTCACTGAGAGGGACAATGTAATAATGCACACCATAGTTGGTATCCCCAAAAGGATGCTATATACTGACCCAAAAAGACAGTTCAAAGTTTGTGGCACTGCTTCCCACACCAAGTAATTAAATTCACTAGAAATATTTTGGAGCCATATTTGGGATCCTTGCAAATTATTCTAATTCACTCTCTTGTAGAAAACTTTATACGAACAGTTTCAAACAGGGTCAGACTGGGAATGTAGTAAAAATAAGCCTCAAGGATTCCTTTTAGTGCCTAGATACAATAACTTAAAATAAAAAGGTTGTTTTTTGTTTTTTTCTTTCGAAATCCTCAACCATGACCTCACTCTTTAGGAAAAATAAAAACAAAACAAAAGAAAAACAATCAATGAATCTTATTTTCCAAATTTACTAAGTCTCCTCTGGGATTTACAAAGCATTTAGAATAAATCTTTGATTTTACCCATGAAGGTGCATCCCCACCCCAACTACATGTCAGACATTGAAAGAATAAGAAGAAGCTGCCCAGCTTCATCAAACAGCAAATAGTATTGATAGATTACACTGACAGCTAGCCTAAATCTGATATTAAAAAAACCACAAGGAGAAGATTTTTAAAGTTCTCCAGAAACTCGTGGAGCAATACATTCTGAACCTCAAGCAATCTGACATTTGAAAGTATCTTTACATTTATCCATGACATTGGATAAAACGGTATTATTAATACAACCTAGGATAATTAATACCGAATACAAAATAAGAAAGTATGTTTGGGGTCATTTTAATAACTTATTGACTTGTTCTATTTTTAATTATACAAACAATATACACCAATGTTTTAGAAAAAAACAATATTGTAATGTTCTTCAATTATTCTTATGGTCAGCCATTTCTGATTCTTTAGGACTCAGTTTCCCTGTGACCTCCTCTGAGAGACTTTCCTTTTCTAAAGCAGCCCTTCCTGTTTCTACTGTTCACGATTGTGGTTCCTTCTCTTTTTTTGATCTTTATTATTCATTATAATTTGTAATTAATTCATTTATCCTACATATCTAATAAAACCTAAAATGACATTGTTACTAACATCATTATTTTATGAATCGCTAGGAAAGAATAGGGCTTGTAATTAAATTGATAGAGTGCTTTATTATGATATGAATTTTTCAGTGCCTCTCCATAATGTAAACTTCATGCATGCAGTGATTGTGTCTGTCTGTATTACTGTTGAAGTTTTAGTGCCTAGCACAGTGCCAGGCTCATTAAGTGTATGTTGAATGACTGGATCATATAATGTTAATCATACGGTTCTGTATTGTTCCATGTCAGTACATTGTTTGCAATATTGTATAGTATTTATTTTAAATATTTGTAGAGTATCCCATTGTATTTAGTCACTCATTTTTGATAAATATTAACATTGTTTCCAATTTTCCTGCCATTGAACAATGTTCAATGAGTATCTGTGTACTTACAACTTGGGTATTTGTGTAAGTATGTCTCTAAGATAAACTCTTAGAATTAAAATTGTTGAGTCGGAAAGTATATCTATTTTTAATTTAGATATATTGATGAATACAGGATTTTGTTTATGTTCTTTGAACACGCAGTATAGAAGAGATGCTCTTACTGTAAGAGTTATGTTTCTAGCAACCTATTTGGAAGAACATTTTTCCACTTTTACAGTGTTTCTACTGAGTCCCAAGTGGTAACTATTCCTCTAGCTTTGTCAAAGACATGCTCCAAGATGTTCTATGCTGCACCAACCTCTCTACTTTGGAAAAGACTACGTAACACCTACTTCCTTCAGTCTATAGTGTACACTATCTCCAGATTAATCTATTAAAATACTGTTTTAATCACATTAATCGCTTGTTGGAAAACTTGAATTGCTTTGAGATTATGCACTATTTGGAATTTGTTTTCATAGTTTTCTGTTTTGCAAATGTATTAAAATACACATGTATTGGTTTTATACTATAAATATATAAATTTTATAAATACATAAAAGAAAGTAGCAGTCTCTGTAGCTTGAAAGCCAGTAGCAAATCAATATAAATGCATTTACTTCTCTAACCAAAGAAGAAACACACTGTGTGTGTGTGTGTGTGTGTAATTCTAATGGCTTTCCACATTGCCAAGCTTAAAATGTCTCAGCCTGATATTCAAGGCTTTTCATGTTCTGTCCTCAACATAATTTTTCACAGTTGTCACTGATCAACCACCTTTGTAAACTCTTTATTCAAGAAAAATTAATCTGATCACGATTCCTGCAACATGCCTTCCACTGTAGGTTTCCCTCACATTATTTGCCTGACCACTTAAAATCTTTATTCCTCTTCTTCACTGTAAATCCTAAAAATCTCGATAGGCTCCAATTAAATCCTATCACTTTTGAAAATATTTATCTTTCATAAGTTTACTATGAAAGCTTTTTTTTAATCATGTGAGATAACACTAAGTTGACAAGTATTTTATACAGACAAATTATTTGTTAGTTTTTCTTATCTGTAAATATTGTCCAAATCTAAACACTTAGAGCTTCATTGCTTATTGCACATGTGATTGATTAGATTTTAAATTTGTATTAATTTAAATCAATGAGTTATTAACTCATCAGTAAGTTTGTCAAGCAGAGGCTATAGCAGCCACACATGACCAAAACTACAGACTTTACAGAATTAATTCAGAAATACCACTAAGCAAACAAACAACAGCAGACCCTGGTGGGGGTGGGGGTAACATAATTTCTGGATTTGCCACATTATATTACTTAAAATTTTCTATTTTAACTAAAAATATAGAAAAAATTCAGTAAAATAAGAAAGTATTGCTCATACACAGTAAATAAAATAGTCAATAAACACTGTCCCCTATGGAGCCCAGACAATGGACTTGATAGACAGAGATTTTAAATAAGTTCTTTTTAATATGGTCAAAGTATGATAATTAGAGAAAGTAATGACTAAAAAACTAAATGAAAGTATAAAAACAATGTTTCTATGCACATAAAATATTAACAAAGAGAAATTATTTTTAAAAGAAGAACCAGGTAGAAATTCTGGAGTTGAAAAGCATAATAACTGAAGTAAAACTTTGACTGGAAATACTCAACAGCATCTTCCAATAAACAGAAGAATCAGTGAACTTGAAAATAGGTAGAGGTTATGCAATATAAAAATTCCTCACAGAACTGGAAAAGAAAAACCACACTGAACTTCATATGGAACAAAAAGAGACCCCGCATAGCCAAGACAATGCTAAGCAAAAAGAACAAAGCTGGAGGCATCATGCTGCCAGACTTCAAACTATACTACAAGGCAACAGTAATCAAAACAGCATGGTACTGGTACCAAAACAGAGACATAGACCAATGGAACAGAACAGAGGCCTTGGAAGCAACACTACACATCTACAATCATCTGATCTTTGACAAACCTGACAAAAACAAGCAATGGGGAAATGATCTCATGTTTAATAAATGGTGTTGGGAAAATTGGCTAACCATATGCAGAAAGCAGAAACTGGACCCCTTCCTGACACCTTACACTAAAATTAACTCCAGATGGATTAAAGACTTAAACATAACACCTAATACCATAAAAAACCCTAGAAGAAAACCTAGGCAAAACCATCCAGGACATAGGCATAGGCAAGGACTTCATGACTAAAACACCAAAAGCCAATGGCAACAAAAGCCAAAATAGACAAGTGGGATCTAATTAAACTTCAGAGCTTTTGTACAGCAAAAGAAACAATCATTAGAGTGAACCAGCAACCAACAGAATGGGAAAAAATTTTTGCAATATACCCATCTGAGAAAGGTCTAATATCCAGAATCTACAAAGAACTAAAACAGATTTACAAAGAAAAGACAAACAAGCCCATCCAAAAGTGGGAAAAGGATATGAACAGACACTTTACAAAAGAAGACATATATGAAGCCAACAAACATATGAAAAAAAGCTCACCATCACTGATCATTAAAGATGCAAATCAAAACTACATTTATATACCATCTCACACCAGTTAGAATGGTGATCGTTAAAAAATTTGAACACAACAGATGCTGGAGAGGATGTGGAGAAATAGGAACACTCTTACACTATTGGTGTGAGTGTAAATTAGTTCAACCATTGTGGAAGGCAATGTGGTGATTCCTCAAGGATCTAGAAATAGAAATTCCATTTGACCTAGCAATCCCATTCCTGGGTATATACCCAAAGGACAATAAATCATTCTGTTATAAAGACCACATGCACACGTATGTTCAGACGTGGAACCAATCCAAATGCCCACCAATGATAGACTGGATAAAGAAAATGTGGCACATATACACCATGGAATACTACTTAGCCATAAAATAAATGATGAGTTTGTGTCCTTTTTAAGAACATGGATGAATCTGGAAACCATCATTCTCAGCAAACTGACACAAGAAGAGAAAATCAAACACCGCAAGTTCTCACTCATAGGCGGGTAATCAACAATGAGAACACGTGGACACAGGAAGGGGAGCATCACACACTGGGGTCTGTTGCAGGGGCTAGGGGAAGAACAGTGGAGGTTGTGGGGAGTGATAACATGGGGAGAAATGCCAGGTATAGGTGATGGGGGAATGGAGGCAGCAAACCACCTTGCCAAGTAAACCACCTTGCCAAGTATATACCTATGCAACAATCCTCAATCCTGCATGATCTGCACATGTACCCCAGAACCTAAATTACAATTTAAAAAAAAGAAAAAAAATATTGAGCCTTCCCCAAAGACATGATACCATTTATATTCTATATAGTATGGTAGACAGTTAAAAAAAAATTCTGGAGAAAACATTTGCTGGAGAGGATGTAGAGATATAGAAACGATTTTACTCTGTTGGTGGGAGTGTAAATTAGTGCAAAAATTGTGGAAGACAGTGTGGTGATTCTTCATGGATCTAGAAATAGAAATACCATTTGATCCATCAATCCCATTACTGAGTATATACCCAAAGAATTATAAATCATTCTATTATAAATACACATGCACACGTATGTTCATTGTGGCACTGTTTACAATAGCAAAGACCTGGAACCAACCCAAATGCCCATCAAGGATACTGGATAAAGAAAATGTGGCACATATACACCATGGAATACTATACAGCCATACAAAAGGATGAGTTCATGTCATTTGCAGGGACATGGATGAATCTGGAAACCATCATTCTCAGCAAACTGACACAAGTACAGAAAACTAAACACCACATGTTCTCACTCACAAGTGGGTGTTGAACAATGAGAACACATGGACACAGGGAGGAGAACATCACACAGTGGGGTCTGTTGTGGGATGGGGGGCTGGGGAGGGATAGCAGGGGGTGGGGAAATTGGAGAAGGATAATGTTAGGAGAAATATCTAATGTAGGTGATGGGGGAATGGAGGCAGCAAACCACCATGGCATGTGTATACCTATGTAACAATCCTGCAACATCTGCACATGTACCCCAGAACTTAAAATATAATAATAAAAAAAGTATTAGAAAAAATAACAAAGAAAAAGAAATAGCACCTCAGAGACCTGTAGAACAACATGAAAATATTAAGATACACAAGGTAGGAGTTCCAGAAGTAGAAAAGGAAAAGAAGAAAGCAGAAAGAATATTTTAAAAAATTATGGCTGAAAATATCTTAAATTTCATGAAAATATTAATGTAGATCTAGGAAGCTCAGTAACTCCAAATAGGTTAAATAAAATATAATTTAATATATGTCCTGAGTTGTGCTAATTACATTTCAAGTGTTCAATAGCCACATGTGGCTAGTGGCTACCATGTTGAATATTGCAGATATAGAAAATTTTCATAATTGCTGGAAGTTCTATTTGATAACACTGACCTTCCATGCAAGACTTATACATTGATGTTTGGTGTTCTCTAGTTCTGAGTTTCTGAGTATCTGCAATCCACTTATCTATAGCCACTCGTACACACACACACACACACACACACACACACACACACACACATCTATAAGTTCAGCCTTGTTTCTAGAACAAATTATAATCTATTATATCAGGAAGAATTTTAGGAGCTCTGATTTGTGCCACAAGACACAGTATTGAGTTATTCTTTCTCATAATCCGATCCATACCTTGTGCTCTATTTTTGGTTACTGAGTTTCTAACTTGCTTCTAGAACAAAGTGGCCATCTTGAGTCCTTGTTATTGTAGTTGAATTCCTATTTACATTTGTTTCCTGTGACAAATTACAGTTCTTTGTCTTATTACAGTTTACGATCACAGTTCTACTGTGATCCTAAACACTGCTTTGTTATTGTCAATTTCCTACACATGGACTAAAACCCTTCAAAACTAAAGCTCAAAGCTGGAGCTGCTACTTTCTGTTCACACCTTTATTAAACATTAATAATAGGACAGTATTCAAAATAAATGCCAGACACAGTCTACCTACCTTAATTCTCAGTACATCCCTGAATTATTAATTATATTACTTTTATTTTAGAGATATGGAACTTGAAGCTCAGAGAGATTATGTAATGTATCTAAAGTCATCCAGTGATCCAGTGAATAACTGACACATTTGGAGGTCTAACCATATTCATGTGGCTTCAGAATCCATGTCTCTTCTATCATTCTGTATTCTCAACATCAGAGACTAGCTCTTGACAGTATATTCTAAGCTAGTGACTAGTGTCATATAACCAGACACAATCTTTTACATAGTTATGTAGCAGACATCCATTATTCCAATGATCTGCCTCAATTATTGCCTCTTCCAATTCGAAGTTGCTTATTGATGTCTTTGGCCCATCTACTTCATTACCGCCCGATAAATTCCTTGATGTTGACTGTGGTAGTGAACTAACTGCATGTGATCTGAATATCATGTTTTGTTTGTTGGATTGGACTTCTTTCCAGGACTTACATTTGAGTTTGCTTCACCAAAACCTACTCTAATAAATAGAAGACATTCTAGTTCCTTGACCCTAATCTCCCTCAGTCCTTTCAATGCTAATGTCATTAAACAAATCAAGTATGGTCTAAATATAACACTGCTTGTCCCAGAGCCTTGTATATTTTAGGGATAAATAGATATTTGAGGTGGTAATGCAAATAGTGAATTCTTAATATGAAACATTAAAAATGAGCATGCAATAAGTGTTAATTGCTCAAACACTTTCAGGTGTGGACGTCCCCTATTGCTGAGTCTGTCCCACAGACTCTTGCTGAGCCACAGATGAAAAAAGTAAGCAAAGGTATTTTGCCTGAGGGTGAGGCTAGGGGACTACATGGCTTAGCACTACTGAAGACAACAAGCCAGAGAGACTATAGTATTTATTTTAGTACATATTTAATGACAGAGCCCTGGAGCAAACACAATTTGTAGGTAATTAACATTGTAGATCCCCAGTAGAGAGCAGTCCTTTGCAAGGACGATCAAAGGTTGGTTTCTGGAGAAATAGGTAAAAAAATCTATCTAGATAAATTCCCCTGCACTCCCGTGTTATCAGCCCTTTGCCCTTAAGCTTAAGGTAGAGGATCCTTCAGCTATAATTCTCTCTGGAAGCTTTTGCAAAACCTTCTGGCCTTTCAAGAAGGCTTGTGTCTTTCCTTGTAATTTATCCCACCACCCTGACCAATCTTCTACACCTTATGTGGTAGAAATATTATCAGAATCAAAAAAGGAAGCATTAAGATGTAACTTAGAGTCACAGAGGAGGATGACACTTGAGACAAGCTAAACACAACCAATAATAAAAACAAAGACTATTGTTTTATTTATTGTTCTTAATAATATTAGTAATGTTGATTTGAAAAGATGCTAATACGTTACCATTTGAGTGGTGAATATATATCAAATATTATCGTACATTCTTTACATATACTATTTAATTTAATCTCCCAACATTAAAACATAAGTTAGTAAGTCATGTCTTTTTTCTAAATAAAAGTTTAAGTACCTTTACCAAAGTCACAAAGTGACTCCAGAATCTCTACAAAAAATAAATTTAGGAATGATAAACAAAGGAAAGAGTAAAGGGACTTGTCTTGAAGTTTTGTTGGCAGAGTAACACATTGTCTTAGATTACAGGTGAAACTTTAATTGGGAGCTAATAGAAATTAGGGCAGTGGAAGGCAGAAATAAAAGCACTGCCTCTGCTAAACTAGTAAACTCTGTGCTAGTATTTCAATATCGATTGTCTGAATTCAAACTCTGAACTTTAGCACAACTAAAATTTCACTCAAATACACATTTCAAATAGGAATTCCAACACTTTCCCCTGGGAGGTGAGTCCTGTGATCTGATCAGGATTTTATCTCTAAGGAACAGGTTATTTCAAGAGTAATTTCAATCTGAGCTTCTGTGTTTTAATAAAGCAGTGGCATTTTTTTTTTCAAAACAATTGACACGATCCTTCAGATTTATGTTTGCAGAGATTTTAGGTCATTGTATCGAGTGTTTCTTCTTGGATGCCCATAGGCCGTGAATGATCTTTAAAGAAGTCTTTCTTGATTCATCCATTAGTATGACCTCTTATTTCCTGACCCGCAAGAACATCCAGCTGACCCATAGCCTCCACAATGCAGATGATTTCTGCATCTGTCAAGAGAGCGCTGCAAAAGAAGACCAAGACGGCTGCTAAGTTTTTTTCTTGATGACTGGCCAAATTGCCTATTAACAGTCTCACCTCTCAAGGAAGGTATCAAATAAGACAAACCATGAGAATTTAGAAAAGTTTCCAAAGAAGAAAAACAAATGAAGTCTTTAGCTATAGAGATCATCTTAGTTTTGTCTCTCAACTTGCAGGGCCTGGTGCTGTGTGAGAAGTGAAAATTTCCTTAGTGAGCAAGTTATTGTGCAAGGTCTGCCCATTAACTGATTGCTGAACAAGTGACAACACAAAATCTCTGTGGGTTTTGGAATTGTGCTGATTTCAGCCGGTCTTTGTGCTATAGCACTCAAACTATAAAAAGATACATGATGACTCAGGTCACATATTAATTTTTATTTTCACTGCTTATCCAAACATAGAAAAACAAATGCTGCAGACTCATGCCTTCTGCTTATTTGCCACTGGTGGGAAGCCCTCTCAGTACCTACTGTATATCTCAGTACCTACAGATACAGATTGATACCAATGAATGTTCTAATACATAATTCAAAATCTCTTCCTGAAATATCCTTAGTGATGCAAAATAAAAGAAAGCTACAACGCTCCTTCAACAGCTGTTTCTGTCTGGTGAAAGCTAGATGGCCACAATGTGCTGTAGGGGACTGATTTCAGTCAGACAAAGGAGTTTGTGCTTCCCTGTAGTTTCTGAGTGATATTCATTTTTAAAATCAGTGCTTAGTCTTTCAGGCCACAACGGGTCCAATTGAACAAATTCTAAGTCATTTATTGAAAGATATCACAATAACCTAAAAGTTACAGTCACTATTCAAATAGAAATGCCTAGATATAAAGGAAGATAATACAAACTGAATTACAAATACAGAATAAATCTTTCCAGGGTTTCCAGGAAAAGGAAAATACAGGAAACTCTCCCTTCTCCCAAGGTTGACAATACTTTAGGTCTACTTTCTGTGTGAAAAGGATTTGCACTAGGCTGGGTAAAGCAGGGTTTATTACACTGTAAAGTTGCCTTTGCTTTCCTCAGTTCCTTAAAGCTGAGTTTTATTTGTGTTTCTATTAGGCAAATATATGCTCCAGCCCCTGACTGAGACGGAGTTTAGCTATAATCTAAGCCACACTAATCACTGTGGCTTAGCAGTAAGCTATCATCCCCAGTCTGGATTTCAGTCACAAGTTTGGGGTTCCTAAATTGTTTTCCAGTTTTACTTTACTATGACATATGCCATTAATTTGTGTCTAAAGATACTTAGGTGCCTGGTTTGCCCCCAGATTCCAGCTTTCCCTGGCTACTGTCATCTCAGTACTGATTTAGTTCATGGGTTTTGCTTTGGCCCTTAAATTTGAAGAGCTTGTGTTCTAGAGTCAGGCTTCTTCATTCATATCCTAAATCTTTATCATTGAATTGCTATGAGACTTTGTGCAAATAACTCAATTTATTTGAACTTCAGTTTTCAAAACTGTAAGATTAGGATATTAATCATGCCTCATAAAGTCCCTGAGAATGTTAAATAGCATTTAATTCACTTAACCGAGTGTCTTAACATAACAAGGACATCCTAAAAGATACCCATTGTTACAATTATCATTAGTCACTCAACTAAATTGCTTGGTACTCTGATCCCTGATCCCCTTAAATGTTGGGAGCTTTCACTGAGCTGTAACTACACAGTAGAAGGTTGTGAGGAAGAAAACAGCTAATGCTCTACCTTACCCTTGTTAGCTGATGTCTCTCCTAATACACAGATCTCCCAGATGATGACTACCACATTCCTACATAACTCCCTGACATCTTACTCAGTTTTGATTGACTGGATTCTCTCTACCTGACTGAACTATTTAAATCATCTTTATCCTTCATCCATATAGCTATCTCCTTAGCTCTATCAACTTTGAGAGTATGGTTTCATGGTTTGAATATCATTTACCCCCATGAAACCTCATGTTGAAATCTTAATTACCAGCGTGCCAATGTTGGAAGGTGTAATCTTAAAGAGGTGGGGCCCAATGAGAGACATTTGAGTCACGGGGGCTTTGCCCTCCCAGATAGCTTGGTGCTGTTATGATAGTGAGTGAATGTTTGCTCTCAAGAAACTGGTTTAATTATCACAGGAATGGATTAATTCCCATGAGAGTAGATTTTTTGTAAAGCAAGGACATTCTTTGTGTTTAGACCCTTCACACATGTGTGCTTCTCTTTGATGTTATATTCCATTATTATGCAGCAGAAAAGCCCTCTTCAGAAGCTAGCACCATATCCTCGAACTTCCCAGTCTGAAGAATCATGAGCTAAATAAACTTCTGTCTCTATAAACTATCCAATCTCAGCTATTCTGTTACAGCAATACAAAATGGACTAAGACAGAAGTTTAAACCCTCAACTCTGTCATCACTGATTGAATGCTCACATGTAGCCCTGCAACAAGATCCCAACACCTTCCTCTCAATCCTTCTTTAGTATTGACTGAAGTAAGACTGAGTGATGCCAATAAATGATAGGCAAATATCCACTATTGGGGGTTCTCCCTTCATACAGTAAGTAATATAGGTGGCTATCTGATAAAAGAAAAAAGAAGACCTTGTTCTTTCTCCATCCTCAAAAATATATTATGTACTTTGAGGATGATGTCAAACATCCTATAGCTGAAATGTCCCTAATTTATGAAAATGAACAACATCCTTGGCTTAGGCAAAAGACCATGGAAGACCTAACATTAATCTATCACCTGCTACAGATTCACATCTCCTGAATTATGTCTCTCAATGATCGCTTTCCCTATCTGATGGGCCTTTCTGTGTACGCAGCCCCTAAATTTCTGAAAAAACCACAACCATCAGAATTCATATTAAAAAATACACCCACTCATGAGAATCAATATTGTTAAAATGCCCACATTACACAAAGCAATCTACAGATTCAATGCAATTGTTATCAAAATGCCAATTGACATTCTTCATGGAAACAGAGAAAACAATTCTAAAATTTGTATGAAATCACAAAAGACCCAGTATAGGAAATCTTATGCTAAGTGAAAAGAACAAAACTGGAGGAATCACATTACCTGACTTCAAATTATACAAAAGAGCCATAGTAACTAAAACAGCATGATATTGGCATAAAAACAGACACACCTGACACATATACTAACAGAATAGAATAGAGAACCCAGAAATAAGTCTACATGCCTAGAGTAAAGTCATTTTCAACAAAGGTGCCGAAAGCATACAATGGGGAAAAGACAGTCTCTTCAATAAGCAGTGATGAGAAAAGTAGATGTCCATATGAAGAGTATGAAACTAGACACTTATATCTCATCACATACAGAAATAAAATCAGAAAGCATTAACAACTTAAATTTAAGAACTCAAACTATGAAAGTATTACTACTGCCAAAAAAAAAAAAATTGAGTAAAACCTCTAGGACACTGGTTTTGGCAAAGATTTCTTGAGTAATACCCCACAAGCACAGGCAACCAAAGTAAAAATGGACAACTGAGATAATATCAAATTAAAAAGTTTCTGCACAGCAAAGGGTGCAATCAGCAAAGTAAAGAGAAAATCCACAGAATGGCATAAAATAATTTAAATGATTTATTAATAATCAGAATATATAAGGAACACAAACAACACCATAGAAAAATATCTAATAATTCAACCCCAAAACAGGCAAAATATTTGAATAGACATTCCTAAAAAGAAGACATACAAATGGCAAATAGGCATATGAAGGTGCTCAACGTTACTGGATTGTCAGAGAAATGCAAATCAAAACTAAAGTGAGATATAATCAGATTATTAGAATTTTCCTATAGTGTTAGTTGAAGTCTTTATATATTCTGGTTATCCATCCCTAGTCAGATGGGTAGTTTGCAAATATTTTCCCTATTCTGTGGATTGTCTCTTCATTTTGTTGACTGTTTTCTTATGTGCAGAGGATTTTTATAATAACTTCATGTGATCCCCTTTATCCATTTTTGCTTTGGTTGGCTGTGCTTGTGGGGTATTGCTTAAAAAATATTTGCCCTGGCCAATATCCTGGAGATTTTCTCCAATGATGTCCTGTAGTAGTTTCATAAGTTAAAGTCTTATATGTAAGTCTTTAATCCATTTTGATTTGATTTCTGTATACAGCAACAGATAAGGATGTAGTTTTACTTTTCTGCATATGAATATTCAGTTTTCACAGCACCATTTATTAAAGAGATTCATTTTCCCTCTATATCTTATTGTCATATTTATCAAAAATTACTTCACTGTAGGTGTGTGAATTTTTTTTCTTAGTTCTCCATTCTGTTCCATTGGTCTATGTGTCTGTTTTTGTGGCAGTTTTGGTTATTACACCTCTTTCACATAATTAGAAGAAAGATAATGTGATTCTTCCAGGTAATTTGTTCTTTTTGCTTATTGCTGTAACAGAATAGCTGAGATTGGATAGTTTATAGAGACAGAAGTTTATTTAGCTCATGATTCTTCAGACTGGGAAGTTCGAGGATATGGTGCTAGCTTCTGAAGAGGGCTTTTCTGCTGCATAAATATTGACTCTTCTGGGTCTTTCATAGTTTTATATAAATTTTAGTATTGTTTATTCTATGTCTGTAATGAACCTCATTGGTATTTTGATGGAGATTGCATAGAATCTGTATATTGTTTTGGATAGTGTAGACATTTTAACAATATTGATTCATCCAATCCATGAACATGAATTATCTTTCCATTTTTGGTGTCTTGTTTATTTTTTCACAAGTGATTTATAGTTTTATAGTTTTCATTACAGAGATCTTTCACTTCTTTGATTAAACTAATTTCTCAGTGTGTAATTATATTTGTGGCTATTGTGGATTCGATTACACTTTTCTTTTTCAGATTATTCACTGTTGGCATATAAAAATGATACTAATTTTTGCATGATTATTTTGCATTGTGCAAATTTATTGAATTTATTTACTATTTTTTATTGAATCTTTTGGCTTCTTGCAAATATAAGATTATATCATCTGAAGAAAAGAATAATTTGACTTTTTCCATTCCAATTTGGATGCCCTTTATTTGTTCCTCTTGTCTGATGGCTAAAGTTAGGACTTTTGATATAATGTTGAATTTAAATTTCTGCAGTATCAGTTGTAATAGCTCCTTTTTCATTTCTGATATTATTTATTTGTATAAGCTCTCTTTTTTTCTTAGATGTCAGGTGCACAACAAACTAGAGACATCTAGTAAGCAGTTGGAAATGGAGAAATATAGATGTGAGAACTAGAGAAAAATTTTGGCTGCAGATATAGATTTGGGAATTACTGATTTCCAGGTAGAATTGAAATTGTTGCCTTAAGGTGTAGATTTAGAAGGAAACACGTAGAGGGAAGGGCACAGAATTTAATACAATACTCGAGGGCATTCTGTGAAGCACAAGAAACTAATGAGACTATGGGCCTCTCACATCCTTCCATCCAGATACTATATGTTTATCAATATAACTTAGGGTTACATTAGCTTTCTTAGCAGCTACATTATAGAACTGGCTGATGATTATCAGTGAAAATGTTTAAGTTTTTTATTTATAGAGGTAGTATTTCTCAAACTGATACATATGCAGTTAGTTTTCTGGACATAAGCATATAACCTGGTATTTATCCAAATTAAATTATATCTTGTTAGTATTGGCCATCACTCTAGCATATTCAGATCTCATCAAACCTCATTATGTCCTTTAATGTATTTACTATTCTTTGTAATTCCTTTACACATATAGATTATATAATTATGTCATTCATACAACATAAGTATTTAATAAATTGTTGGGAAAATCAGGCTGAGGACAGATTCTTCACTAAAAATTTTTCTTCAGAATAGCAATATATTAATTTTGGTTGGGGCCACATTAGCACTTAACAATTTTCCCACTTGTGCTAACAACTAGCCACATTTCTCCATTTGTCCACTGTATTTCATTACTTACTTAATCATATGCCAAATCAAATCTCATTGATACAGTTTGGATTCACTTACTTAATAAATTCTTCTGATATATTAGTCTAATTAACTTATTAGACAAGGTAACTAGTTATCTTGTCAACAAGGGTATTAGGTTATATTAGTATGACTTACTTTTAGGAGGCTCAAGTCATATAGACACCAGTGATAATTGCATCTAATGGCTCACTAACACATGCAAATCTATAAATGTAATCTATCACATAAACAGAACCAAAGACAAAACCACATGATTATCTCAATAGATGAAGAGAAGGCCTTCCACAAAATCCAGCAGCCCTTTATACTAAAAACTCTCAATAAACTAGGTTTTAATAGAAGATATCTCAAAATAATAGAAGCTATTTATGACAAACCCACAGCGAATATCATACTCAATAGCTAAAAACTGGAAGCATTCCCTTTGAAAACTGGCACAAGACAAGGATGCCCTCTCTGACCACTCCTATTCAACATAGTATTGGAAGTTCTGGCCAGAGCAATCAGGCAAGAAAAAGACAAAAAGGGTATTCAATTAGGAAAAGAGGAAGTCAAATTGTCTCTATTTGCAGATGACATGATTATATATTTAGAAGACCCCATTGTCTAAGCCCAAAACCTCCTTAAGCTGATAAGGAACTTCAGCAAAGTCTCAGGATACAAAATCAAGTTGCAAAAATCACAAGCATTCCTATACACCAATAACAGTCAAACAGAGAGCCAAATCAAGAATGAACTCCCATTCACAATTGCTACAAAGAGAGTAAAATACCTAGGAATACAACTAACAAGAGATGTGAAGGACCTCTTCAAGGAGAACTACAAACCACTGCTCAAGGAAATAAGAGAGGACAAATATAGATGGAAAAACATTCCATGCTCATGGTTAGGAAGAATTGATATCATGAAAATAGCCATTCAGCCTAAAGTAATTTATAGACTCAATGCTATCCCCATCAAGCTACCATTGACATTTTTCACATAATTGAGAAAAAACACCTTAAACTTCATATGGAACCAAAAGACAGCCCACATAGCCAAGACAATACTAAATGAAAAAAACAAAGCTGGAGCCATCATGCTACCTGACTTCAAACTATACTACAAAGCTACAGTAATCAAAACAACATGGTACTGGTACCAAAACAGACATATAGACCAAGTGAACAGAAGAGAAGCCTCAGAAGTAACACCACACATCTACAACCATCTGATCTTTGACAAACCTGACAAAAACAAGCAATGGGGAAATGATCTCATGTTTAATAAATGGTGTTGGGAAAACTGGCTAACCATAAGCAGAAAGCTGAAACTGGATCCCTTCCTCATACCCTATACTAAAATTAACCCCAGATGGATTAACGATTTAAAAATAAGACCTAACACCATAAAAAACCCAAGAAGAAAACCTAGACAATACCATTCAGGACAATAGGCATAGGCAAGGACTTCATGACTAAAACATCAAAAGCAATGGCAACAACAGCTAAAATAGACAAATGGGATCTAATTAAACTTAAGAGTTTCTGCACAGCAAAAGAAACTATTATTAGAGTGAACTGGCAACCAACAGAATGAAAAAAAATATTGCAGTCTACCTGTCTGACAAAGGGCTAATATCCAGAATCTACAAAGAACTTAAACAAATTTATAAGAACAAAACAAACAATCCCATCAAAAAATAGGCAAAGGCTATAAACAGACATTGCTCAAAAGAAGACACTTATGCAGCCAACAAACACATGAAAAAAAGCTCATCGTCACTGGTCATTAGAGAAATGCAAATCAAAACCACACTGAGATACCATCTCATGCCAGTTAGAATGGTGTTCATTAAAAAATCAGGAGACAACAGATGCTGGAGAGGATGTAGAGAAATAGGAACACTTTTATATTGTTGGTGGGAGTGTACATCGGATCAACCATTATGGAAAACAGTGTGTTGATTCCTCAAAGATCTAGAAATTGAAATTCCATTTGACCCAGCAATCCCATTACTGGGTATATTCCCAAAGTGTTATAAAACATTCAATTATAAAGACACATGCACACGTATATTTCTTGTGGCATTGTTTACAATAGCAAAGACTTGGAACCAATCCAAATGCCCATCAATAATAGACTGGATAAAGAAAATGTGGCACATATACACCATGTAATATTATGCAGCCATAAAAAAGGATGAGTTCATGTCCTTTGCAGGGACATGAATGAACATGGAAACCATCATTCTCAGTAAACTGACACAAGAACAGAAAACCAAACATCGAATGTTCTCCCTCATAAGTGGGTGTTGAACAATGAGAACAGATGGACACAGGGAGGAGAACATCACACAGTGGGGTCTGTTGTGGGGTAGGGGGCTAGGGGAGGGATATCAGGAGGTGTGGGGATTGGGGAGTGATAACATTAGGAGAAACACCTAATATAGATGATGAGGGGATAGATGCAGCAAACCACCATGGCACATGTATACCTATGTAAGAAACCTGCATGATCTGTACATGTACCCCAGAACTTAAAGATCAATCACAAAAATAAATATTCTGGAATTTGGCTCAGGATCAATCTCAAGATCACTGTTTTCTTTGTTGATGTTGTTAAATATTGAGATTCCTTTAGCCCATATATAATTTTCTATCACTGGATTTATAAAAGGGAGATACTAAAGCATCTAATTCTATTATGTTGGGGGGAAATAGGGGAGGGACAGTGAGGGGGGAGGGACAGTGGGGGGTAGGGAGGTGTGGGGAGATAGCATGGGGAGAAATGCCAGATATAGGTGAAGGGGAGGAAGGCAACAAATTACACTGCCACGTGTGTACCTATGCAACAATATTGTATGTTCTTCACATGTACCCCAAAACCTAAAATGTAATAAAAAAAAAAACATATTCATAAAAACCATTGCATACACAGGAGTTTAATTAAGACTTCAATATGGTAATGTTAATTAAAAAGTAGATAGCTATAGTTACCTTCAGGATTATTAAACAATGTCATATTTGTCAATGCTCTAAAGATGGTTTTCATTTGAGCCTGTAGGCTGGAAAGTCAGTCATGTTAAACAGTCCTAGAATCATTCCTGTATGGCAAAGTAGTTTCAGGTATGCAAGTTCTAATCATGTTAATCCCTGCGAATTAGCCAGTCATCAACAAGACCATATACAGGACTGGATGCTGGACCCTCATATTTGCCATACCCTGATAGAGATTATACATTCTACCTATTCTCTTTGGAAGAAGTAATCAAGAGTATGTACAAGGTAGAACACAAGTAAGCAGAAATGATCATCGTAACAATCCATACATTGTTTTTTTCAGATGAATGATCTTAGACAGCCTATATCAGTGGATGTCATGTGAGTCAAAAACCAGACATACAATTATTATTGTAATTGTAGTCACAATTAATATAATTATTGAGTATGGTATCTAGAAACTTAGGGACATGAAACAATGAGTGATTAGAGTGTAGTGAGCTCAATTAAGAAAAACTTCTTGGAGGAGGTGAGTTTTCAGCCAATTTTTAAAGGAAGAAAGAAACTCAGATTTAAAAACCACTATGCAGGTGGAAGCTCTAATCAGGGGTAAAACGCAGAGTAGTGAGAAGCTGGTCGTATATGGAATGGTGTAAATAATAAATAATTAGCCTTTTCTAGAGCTGAACATCTTGGCAGTCATGGATTCTGGGAGTACAGGAGCATTGCAAAGTAGTGGGGCTACAGAGTTCCTGCAGGGTAGCTTGAGGAGAAAAGGGGACAGACAATGTCAATGATGGGTTTCAGATTCATCCCGTTTGTTGCAGGATGCCAAGTGGACAGTGAGAAACACCACTTACTGGGATTCTCCAGGACTTAAAGTTATATGGCATCTGGCTCATTGGATCCTGAATGAAGAAAGCGTGGACCAGATTTATAAATTATGTGCTCTCTAAATCTGCATCAAGTTCAACCTCCTTGTAGCCATCTTAGTTTTCTCCTTTTCTATGTGAAAATAATTCTCCATGACAGACAGCATAAGACTTAAATAACTAAATTCCCTCTATTATTTACAAACATTACCTGATTTACCTCAAGCAGCAAGCTAATATCTTGCTTAGCCATCTTATTGTTCTGTACATTCCTTTAAGAGAATGATCAACTCATCCCAGTTTGCCCAAAACTATCTTAGTTTTAACACTAAAAGTCTCCTGTTATGGGAAACCTCTCAGTCTTGGGACAGCTGAGATGGTTGGCCACTATACCTTTAAAAGTTCTTATGTAAAATCCTAGGATTTGTTGCAGACCTCAGATAATCTGGGGAATTAGCCTCCCAGAGAATATTTTTATTGGCCTATGCTTCTCTCTCCTATATGGTCTTACCACACTCTTTGTGCAGCATCTTAGAGAATACACTCATTTCTTTAGTTCTTATCTCCATTTGCCATCATTGGAATCAAATTTATAGAGTTTTCCCTTGCAGGAACTCTGCCTTACAAAGTTAAATTAATCCTCTAGCACTTTGACATCATATTTAAACATAATTCAAGAAACATAACTATATTAATTTTCTAGAGCTATCACAGCAAATTGAAGGGCTTAAAACAACAGAAATTTATTCTCTCACAGTTCTGGAGGCTACAAGTTCAAAATACAGGTGTCAGTATGGCCACTTCCCTCTGAAGTCTCAAAGGAAGAATCCACCCTTGCCTTTTCTAGCTTCTGGTATTTGGCGGCAATCTTTGGCATTCCTTGGTTTATGGCAGCATAATTGCAATCTCTGCAGTCATCTTAATATAGCCATCTTTCTTCTATGTATTTGTGTCCAACCTTCCCTTTTTTTATAAGGACACCAAGCATCCAATAGGACCTATCCTAATGCAGCAAGACCTCATATTAATTTGATTGTATCTGCAAGGCTCTATTTCTAAATAAGCTCACATGCCCAGGTTCCAGGTGAACATGAATTTTACGTAAACACCATATAACTGAGTATAATAAGCTACAGTAATTTAAACAATAATTCTAAAATTAATAAAAGAATGTCCAATCCTGTTTTTGTGTATTTAATTCAATAGTTCTATATTTATTTTTATTTATACCACTTAATTGTAGTTATGATTACATTTCTCAACTATTATTATGGCAGAACTAGCATTGGATCTTGAAAATTCTATTTAAGTTCCATGATTATTAGTCAAGTGGTATATTATGTCAGCTAAATGTTTCTGAAAATGTTGTATAAATTCAACTTCTGCAGTGTTGTACTTAGGATTCTAAATACATTCCAAATATATACCTCTTGAATTAGCTGGATACATAGGCTTTTGATTGATTCCTTGGACTCTGAATTATAAATGTCTTTCACCATACATATCATATATAAAAAAAAATCTTAATTCTTCAGCTCCATCCTCTCCCAGTTCACCTTCAAACTAACACTATTTCTACATGGATTGGTATGTCATGAAAATATTATATTGCATTGTTTCCCTAGGCCAATGTCAAAAAAGTGATTCTGTGGTCCGCTTAGTCATGTTCTTATATTCAGAATATCAGATATTCTGTGATATTTCTAGTTTATAATTTATTCATTTTTGTATTTCTTTCTGACACCCAGTCAAACAATAACACACTAAAGTAAACCATATTGACTTGAAACACATATCTTCATATAAAAAAGATACTGCTACTGTTAATTTCAATTTTGTTTTCTAAAAAATAAAATTTTCAGAAGACATTTAAAGTCTCCCAAACCAGGCTGTTTCCATAATTTTCATGTTGTTTTGAAAATAAATATAGATTTGTATTTCCACCACATCTCCTCACCTTTTTGTCTTTTCTTCCCAATAAGTTGTATTTTGATTAGTTGACCTGGACACAACACAAGTCATAATTTGGCTAAACAAAAACAATGCTCAATACAAAGCAATGTATTTGGGCTGTCATGACACAGATAAATGTTATATGAAATGCAGCTTTATAGGTTGTAAAAATTTTAAATATTTATCTTTACATGAAACATACAATTAATAGTTCACAATAGATGGCAGGAAGTTAATTGGTGCTGCAACCTAAATTTATATTATCATATATTTGCATCTGCTGAATGACTACATAGAAAATACTCCCCTGACTTGAACTTTATAGTTCCTACAGTAAAATCCTGTTGCTTCTTTCCATCTCTTCTAACGTTTAGTCTGGCAATGGAATACAGAAGGCTTGGCTTGTAGTCTGGTTCTAGTCTGTCTCTAAACTGGTTCTAGTCTTGGCAAGACTAAGCTTGGGTTGCTTTATTCAAGCCTCACTTTTTGAAATATAAAAATGTTGGTAAAATCCCCTACTCTATTTTACTCACCAAATAAAGTATATAGTTGAGAACTTCCTGAACAAATAATAAAGTTTATGATAGAAACCTTCCCAGTGCTTCAGGGAGGTTATAAACAAAAGCTATCTAGAACTGTGCATATTCTCTAAAAGTATATACACGTAGGGCAGGACTACTTACAGGGGAAAAATATTTCCATCTCAATGGAAGATTGGATTAATTGAGAATAGAAATCCAGTCTGATAGCCTGGATTCTAAATCCTGTTCTACCACTTATAAGCTGTATGAATTTTGACAAGTAATTTAAGTCCCCTATACTTCAATTTCCTCATATTTAGAAAAAATAGTGGAAATTATAGACCCTAATGCATATTTTTGTTGTCACTATTAAATGCTAAACTATAGGTAAAGCATTGGAAACAGCATCAGCATAATGTAAGCACTCAACAAATGTTAATCAGTCGTAACACTGTTGGTAGTATTAATAATGGAAGTAGTAGTTGTAGTAATAGCAATAATAGTAATATTAATAATAGCAGTAGTAGTATAGTATATTTAGAATTATTAGCCTATGTTTGCTTAAGCTATGAATAGAAAATTAAGGGGTATTATCTAGTAATTCTTTGCTGATAATTGGGATACTAGTCTTAACCCAAACATCTTCCTGAGTAACTCCAGAGATTGCTATTTCTTATCTTTCTAAGATTAGAA
The DNA here is from genome assembly GCA_004027715.1 of Plecturocebus donacophilus. Lineage (NCBI taxonomy): Eukaryota > Metazoa > Chordata > Mammalia > Primates > Pitheciidae > Plecturocebus > Plecturocebus donacophilus. The sequence continues at coordinate 102,086 of PVKP010002411.1, forward strand.
GAAGAGAACTAAGAAGAGAACTGAAAGGAACCAGATGTATGCCATGACAGAGTTTCAGGGCTCTGTTTGATTTTTGTATTGTCAGTTATTGTTCTTGTGGTTGCTTTTGTGCATAAAACTAAAGAAAAAAATGGACTGTCCCCTCTTGGACCGAGATAAAGAGTGGTGTGGGCCAGCAGTGTCATTTATGGTGGCAATTATGAAAAAAGAAGAACTAAAGCCTTCAGAGTGTCCTACAGATAGTGGTGGGTCTGTATTGCTGCTTAACCTGTCACTCAACAAGACAAGTTCAAAAGACCTTTAGAAGAAGGCACTAAGAAGAAATATAGCCCAAATAACTGGAGAGATTATAAACAGAAAATAGAGTTGACTAAACATCTTCTAAGATGGTGTCAGAAGGAGAACAGCCAGGTACAGTTTTCAAGGGCATGAGAGGTCATATTAGGACTGCTATCTCTAGGCTTATAACTGAAAAGGAATTATTCTCATGGCTTTGGGGCCCTTCAAAATACAAAGTGAACAGAATATTTACTGTACTTTCACTTATTTATTTTCCTAACACAGTCTATACTAGAGCAAAGAGCTCTGCAAAATATATTATTATTACTGCTATATTAATTGCAATTGGAGACAATTAATCACTTCCCCAAGGCTTCGGACTGGCCTTTCCTATAGACAGGGTACACTGCTGAACAGTTCAGTGGTTCTCAAATCTCTGTACAGAGGTATCTGGAAAGATTAGTGAAAATATAGAAGCCTGGGTATTACCTGCAGAGATTTTATTAGAGCATTAAGTTTGCAGTGGGAGGGTCTTATGAATCTGCATTTTTTGTTTAATAGTTCCCTAGGTAAGTCTGATGAAGGTGACCTACAGACCACATTTTGAGAAACAATGATATCTATTACCTCAGGGGTACTTTGAAATTCCCTAGGTGTTCCAAAGTTTTCAAATAATCTCAGTGATACAATTTTATTATTGACGAAATGATTTTGCCCTCTGTGGTGGCACACTTCCCTTGGGGAACATTTCAGAGTCTCTTTGGGTTTTTTTGAAATTGTGTCTCCATGAGACTTTGTCTCCATCATTGTGAATCACTGCCACTAATTAATCCACTTTCATGAATATATGCTCTATTCGTGTGTTTAAGTGTTATGTACAATAATAATGTGTAACAATTTTTGAGCACTGCTTACCAAGCACATTTATAATAAATACAGAACATCACATTAGATATAAATTTATCTCCATTTGATAGATTTAAAAACATAGGATTTAAGAGGTTAAGAATTTGTGCAAAGTGCACATTCATTAATGATGTCACCGAGATTAGAACATACAACTCTATGACACCAAATTCTGTGCTCTTAATAACATAGCAAGAGTGCTTTGGAGATACATTCCAATGGCATAAGCAATCCCTCTCCAAAAGCCTCATATAAAGGGCAATGAACCTGAGAAGATTAGCACAATGTATCACCTCAGAGACCTGAGATAGCAAGCAAGTTGACCCTGCCAGGTTATTATCTTTTGTAAATAGTGAGTATTTTCTGCCTGTCTGGGCTGGGTGAACAAGTGAAGGACAAAACTTGATAGGGATAAAATAAAAGTGCTAATTGAGTTTCTCAGAAGTTTATATCAAAATCAAAGTTTCAACTTCAAAGCAGTAGATGTGGGTGCCTGAGAATTTATCAGAAACACTCTAACGTCTTAAACAGCTGTGACAAGAGTAAAATGAATGTTTGAGCAAAAATCTCTTACTGGGATTGCCATAATTTGAATGTATCCTCCAAAGTTCATGTGTTAGAAACAATTTTCAATATAACAATGTTGAGAGGTTGGAACTTTAAGAGGTCATTAAGTCACGAAGATTCTGCCTTCATGAATGGATTAATGTTGTTATCATGGAAGTAAGTTAGTTATTATAAGAGAGAATGGGCTTGTTAAAAAAGTAAGTACATCCCCCACCTTGTTCTTGTGAATTCTCTCTTGCCTTTCTGCCATGGGATAATGCAGCATAATGGCTTTTATCAGATGCAGTCCTCTCAATCTTGTACTTCACAGCCTCTAGAACTATAAGAAATAAATTTGTATTATTCATAAATTACCTATTCTCAGGTATTCTGTTATAGAAGAACAAAATGGACTAAGACAGGCACTCTGTTTGGACAGATTTGGTCCTGGAGGAGCCCTCTGTACTGATTTGCATAATACACAACTGACAACAGAAATATTTGGGGTGACCACCAAATAACAGGGGCTTCTAGGCTTTCATGCTCTTTGGCATACATGCCCCTCCAGCTCCACTATAGTCAAGAAGTATTAACAATAAAACCCCATTTAAATACAATCAGATTGCTCTCATCAATTGGCTCTTCCCTAACAATTGAAGGCCGACCAGAAAATCTTTTTATTCCAGGCTTTATTATAGCACTAATTCAACAATATCTATTTGCATGCTCTTGCTAAGGACAATAAAATAAATATAACATTTTTTTTTCTTTTCTGAGTAAGAATATTATAGGTCACACAGATTATTATTCTAAACACATGGTCAACATTTGTAGATGTTTCCCTGGAAAGGTGCCTAATCAATGAAGAATTTGGGGCAGTACCAGGGAATCCCATCTAGCTGCCCAGATAAGTACTAATCAAGAAGCATGTCCCTTTCTGAGTTCATCATAGTCCATGGTTTATTTTCATATTAGCAGGCTTGAAAAAAATGATTCTATTAAATTATAAATGTAACTTTTAAAGTTAGAATGATAAGCCAATATCATGGATATCAATTTATAAAATCAAACTATAAAAGTATCAAATGCTATTTAAAAATATAACAGTCACAAAGACCGGAATTTTTGTATCTACTTGGCCAATGGATCAAACTCTGGCTAACTGAATATATGCTTTTAGGCATGTCATATAGCCTCACTAAAACCTCAGATTCCTTATATTTAATATAGGGACAATAACAGTAACTACCTTACACAAGACTCTTGAGAAGACTAACGAAAAAAAAATGCATGTGAAGTTCTTCTCTTAGCACAATTTCTGGCATACACTCAGTCGTCAAAAGTCCTATCTGTTATTAATATTGCTATTATAAAAACATTCTTAGTGAAGTTTCTTGTTAGAGATAACATGTGACGCCCCAATGACCCTGGGCTGGCTCAGCTTTCCATGAAGATTAAGTAAAAGCAATATTGGTAATCACTCTGAACACCAAAACCAATAGCTCTCCTGTTGTCATATCCTTGGGGACATTTTTGATAATTACAAAACATTTTATTTTAAAATGGCAATCATAAGCATCACTAGATGCTGACTCAAGCACTGTCACTTGAGGGAGAGCAAGTGCAATGTTCTGATGGACAATAAGGAGACACATGATCATTTTCCTATTGCCTTCACTCTGGCTAAATATCTAAGAATTATATCAGCCTAAAAATTGTGAGCAATTTCTCTATTACAGAAATATCACAAGTGATTTTATTGCATTCTTTAGTTCAGAGCATCGACGAACATAGTAGTGAAGGTGTCCAAAGATAAGCAATTACCAAAGATAGACAATGCAAGGCTAAGGCCCAAGGTGTGACTAATTTGGCTGGTAAATATACAAGAAGGTACTTTAAGAACCAGAGAGTTTATTACTTATGTAGAGAGTAAAAGGAAGCGTAGACAAAGGTGCCAGGTCCCTGTGATTCTTGTTTCATACAAAACAAGAACATTGAAACAAAAAGGGCCAATTGACTGCAACATGAGTTTCAGGATACTTCATGCCAATACTAGACTTCAGCTAAGAAATTTTACAATCTGCAGCTCCATTCTGAGGAAGACAGTACTGAAATTCCAATACCTCATTGGAACACAGAAATTAATGAGAAACTATCTCATGATAGCTTCAAAGATGAGGTAGGTAAGTAGAGGTGTCAGTTACTCACAGGTCTCCCACTTTCTCAAATTCCAGGAGGATTGCAAGATATTTGCCATAATTCAGATAAGCTTTTCTATAATCCTTTGTCTGTATGGCCTATGTGATTACCTGCAAGATTTCCAGGGCATCATAGTGTAATCATTTTCTTATAGGAGGTAGGCAATTATACTTCAATTCAGCAGAATCACACAAAAACAAAGTTAGAACTAGAAATTAGATGTTATTAATATCAACCTCTTCACAAGGGCAGATCGGAGTGGGAGATTCTACTAACATACAATGGTAGAGTTGCCTCATTCTAGCTGCTTTTTCACAAGAGGGTCTGGAATTTAAGTTATAGAAATAAAAATGTACTCTAATGGGATGTGTGCAAATTATTACTTAAACTAACAGGCTGTTACCATGTGATAATGCCAATTTGCTGTGTGGTTGATAGCTGTATGACCCTTACTATGCAGTATTTTCTTTGAAATGACCTGGCAACATTGTTCAAATGAATATATGGAGATGACAGGAGACATCACATGCTTGTTTAGTGGCACACAATGATTCTAAAGAGATCTCTTGTGATTTCATAAGTTATTACAGTGGAGCCAAATGAAATAAAAATATCCTAATCTTATGTGTGGACAATAAAAAATACTATTGGACAAAAAAAGGGTAACCTTATTATAAGTTTAAAAAGAGAAAGTTACTTCTAAAAATTAGGTAACAAAGAAAACAGGACATTTATTTAAATTATTTTTTTCTTCTTTCTCAACTTTTATTTTAAGTTCAGGGAGTATGAGTGCAGATTTAGTATATGGGTAAATTGTGCATCATTGGGATTTGGTGTACAAATGATTTCATCACCCAGGTAGTGAGGAAGTACCCAGTAGATAGTTTTTCTATCCTCACTTTCCTCCCAACCTCCACAGTCAAGTAGGCCCTGGTGTATATTGTCCCCCTCTTTATGTTCATGTGTACTCAATGTTTAGCTCCCACTTATAAGTGTGAACATGTGGTATTTGGTTTCCTGTTTCTGTATTAATTTGTTTAGGATAATGGCCTTCAGCTGCATCCATATTTCTGCAAATGACATGAGTTTATTCTTTTTTTAAGCTATATAGTATTTCATGGTATATATGTCTCATATTTTCTTTAGTCCTTTACTGTTGATGTGCATCAGGTTGATTGCATGTCTTTACTGTTGTGAAAAGTGGGGCTATTCACATATGTTTGCATGTGTATTTTTGGTAGAATGGTTTAGGTACCTATGGGCATACACTGAGTAATGGAATTGCTGGGCTGAATGGCAGTTCTAAGTTCTTGAGAATTTTCCAAACTGATTTCCATGGTAGCTAAACTAATTTGCATTCCCATCAGTGGTGTATAAGCATTCCCTTTTGTTTTCAAAATTTCACCAACATCTGTTATTTTCTGACATTTTAAAAATAGCCATTCTGACTGGTATGAGATGATATCTCATTATGGCTTTGATTTGCATTTCTCTGATTAGTGATTTTGAGCTTTTTTAAAAATATATACTTGTTGGCCACATGTATATCTTCTCTTGGTAAGTGTCTATTCATGTGCTTTGCCCATTTCTTAGTGAGATTATTTTGTTTTTGCTTAATTTATTTAAGTTCCTTATAGATGCTGTATATTAAATCTTTTCTGCATGCCCAATAAGATACAAAAATGCACAGCTTCTATGATGCAGAAATACAAGAAAATTACAAAATTAGTGTACTTCTTTAAGACCTTGAAAAAGAAAAAGAGAAAAACAAGTGAACACAACTAAAATTGATAAAGGTTGCTATTATCTCAATGTGTCCCCTAAATTAGGTTGTTGGAAACTCGATTCCCAGCATTGTGGTGTTGGGACATGGAACCTTTTCAAAGGTGTTTAAGTCATGAGGGCTCTGCGCTCATGAATGGATTAATGCCACTATAAAAAGAGCTTGCAGGAGTGGGTTTTTTGCCCTTCTGCTATGTGAAAATGATGTAGGAAGGCCCACACCAGATGACGGTGCCTTGATCTTAAACTTTCCAACTTCCAGAAATGTGAGAGAAAAAATATCTCTTCCTTACAAATTACCCAGTCTCAGGTATTTTGTTATATCAGCACAAATGGACTGAGACAAAGGTAGAGAGTGATATAACAAGAGATTAAAATATAAAAATATTTTACAACTCTAAAAATATAAATGTGAGAAACTCAATAAAATGGGTAATTTTCTAAATGAGAGGGATCACCAAAGCTAATTAGCAGAGAACCAAAATACCTGAGATCAATAACCACAGAAGAAAATGGATGAATTATAAAACAATGACCAAAGAATTTTCCAAACCCAGATAGATAGTTCTGTAACTTCTAAAGAGCATAAAATTTTTATGGCATATAAGTTTTTTTTGGGGACCATAGATGAAAATGGCAAAAAAATTGATTTAATGGAATTTATATGCCTCAACAACAAAATGTAACATATATAGGAGAAAAATATAAATTATAAAACAATCACACTTACAGATATACATCAGAAAACTGTAAAGTACTAGCGAATAATATCTCTGACCTGTACTTATTTAATAAATGTAGGTGTGATTTCTAATTAAGCATCTATTAATATAACGTACAACATTACTAGGCTATAGCAGAAAAAGAAACAAGCAAACCAACAAAAATATTAGAAAGGAAATTAAAAATTGACATTATTGGTAGATAATGGTTGTTTACCTAGAATAGAAAATTTAAAATAATCAACTGAACAAGTACAAGATTCATATGTACCAATAGTTCAGAACTGAGGTCAGTTTCAAAAAAATTACTCAAAATCATTATGAACTACCAAAATGGTAGATTAAGTAAGAAGATAAAGGGAAAAATTTTATTCCTTATGTAATTAATTTATGAATATGCTTCATATGTGAAATTCCATTGTGTGTGTGTATAAAAATCAATGTATAAAAGTTAGCAAGAAAAGAAGAAAAATCTAACAGCTATGTCAGAAAATCTTCAAACTTTTTCTGAAAGAAACACAAATTCACTTTAATAAATGTTACTTGATAGGAAGAATAAAGGTTGGAAGCATTGTAATTATTCCAAATTTTAACATACAAATTCATTCAATTACAATAAACATTGTGACTTTTTTTAAAAAGTGAAAAAGCAATTCATTTGTACAGCTAAATAATAAAATTAAAAAAATAGATTGATGGAAAAGAGTACCTAGATATATTATTTTTTAAATCTTGTAAATTTGGTAGTTAAAGTAATAACTATTGACACACTATTCAAATAATGAATTAAAAAAATGAAGTGTTCCCAAATTGGTACATTTGGATGTGTTTATAAGTATTATGTTGAGATCAGGCACCTTCTGAATGGCAGTCCACCATTCCTGAAAATCAGATATTGTGTACAAAACACTAAACAAAAACTTCTTGGTGTTGGAACTTAAATTGGAAAATTTATAGTGTAGTATTCTTTGCAAATCTCCAACTAATTTCTCCAACTAATTTCTTAAAAAAATCTCCAACTAATTTCTTAATACAAAACTATATCACAGTAAAGCTATCCCATTACAAAGTAAAATGACTGAAGTATTTCAGATCATCAAAAAGTTAATATGGATGATAACAAACCATCATTATTTAGTAATATGGTCTCTGAATTGACTTTGAAATTACGTTTAACTCCAGTGGGTACTAGGTTGTGAGGCTTCAGAAACCAAAAAATCCCAATATTTTGCAATTAAAAGACCCTGTAAATATATGTTTACACACATTTGTATACACATACATACACATGCCAGATATATTACAATTTAATATAATAAAATAATACAAAGTAGAATAATTGTCAGAAATTTATGACTCTGAATAAAAAGACTTTAAACTATAAAGGGGAAGAAAAGATGGCTGACTAGACACATCCAGGAAGAACATCTGCCACCAAGGAATGAGGACATTGGGAAAACTGGAACACTCCTAGTAGATCTTTAAAGGGAAGGCATTGAGAGTAGAAGGATGGAAGACACAGATATTGTGCTGAGTGGGGAGGAAGCTGGGCACCCTGCAAAGGGCTCCGCCGCACCATGACTCATTCATGGCCCCCAACGACTCCTGGGGAAGGCATTAGTTGAACAGGCAAGGAGCAACCCACTCTTTCTATAGGCCTCTGGAATCCACAACCACCACGGACACCTGAGTTGCCAGGGAGAGCTGCTCAGAGAGGTCATACAGCTGGTGCAGTACTCAGAGAGTTTGGTATGGGGTCATCTATAGTGGAGGATGATCAAGGACACCCATCCCTCTAAGCTCGGCTTGCTCCCATAGGAGACTATAGTCTTAGGGGAATGTCAGACCTAAACTCTACAGGGCAGTCTTGCCCATGAGATGGGGCCAGTCCAACCTGGGAACTCTGCAATCTGCTGACGTCTCATAGGGCTCAGCCTGGTGGTGCCTGATTGTAGTGCAACCTTTGTTGCCCAGTGGGAATACCTCCTGGCAGCCACATCATATGAACAGCTCCTATGCTGGTGGACTACACCTGACTACCAAAAAGATCCAGTGGAATGGCCCCAGGAGTTACACACCCATCAGCCCATACCCTCTCCTCACTGTAGCCTCCTCTGTGCCACTTTTCCTGCATGCACTCACCCACAGACAACACCCACATTGTTTTGCTGGGGTGTGTGTTCACAGGATGACCTTGCTTAACCTTCCTTGTCATCATGTGTGTGTGTGCATGCATCATGCCATGCTACTGCTGCCAGTGTCTTGCCCCTGAAGTGACATTGCTACCAGTCCAAAACTAGACATAGAAAACAGAAGATCTACCCCTGCCCTGAGCAGCCACCAATGCCCACATGACCACACACAGAGGGTCAACACAGTTCTGCACCCTTCAGAACTCTGTCTTGTGCTATCATCATCACTGGTACAAATGCAAGCACAGTTGCTGGTGTGTGAGGTGGTTTAAGCCTGTAATCTCAGCACTTTGGGAAGCTGAGGTGGGTGGATCACCTGAGGTCAGGAGTTGCTGGTGGGGGGCCCCCATATGCCCAAGCCATGATGCCACCATCACTGTGCAGAATGTCCAAATGTAGGCCAGCACTCCAGCACCCACTAGCACCTTGCTGTAGCTGATGAGCATGCACCTGCTAAATTGCAGATGCCACTGTTGGCATGTGCAAATGAGGATGGATCCTGCTGCCACTGCCCTGTGAAACACTTTTGCTGGTACTACCCATCAGAGTGTGGTGACCAGTGGTCTGGAGCAGGTTGGCCCCTCTACGATAGCAGGTTCTTAATGTTGAGTCAGAGAACAAAGCCAGGGCCTGATACTAGTTTCCCAGAGTTAAATCACACAGTTCAGGATTCCTGAAGTGAGCCTCAGGACCCTTAAATCTTCCAGAAGTGAAGCCAGTCAACTGAAGCCAATCTACTGAACACAATTTATATCATAATCAAACTCCAAAGGGCATAAAATAGCTTAATAAAAAAACAACCAAAGACAATGATGTCAAAGTTTGAAGGAACATCAGTACACAAACATGATAAACAGTGCAGGAAATCCGACAACTCAAGAAGACAGAATGCCTTCTTTCCTCCTAAAGACTGCACTAGTTCTCCAGCAAGCATTATTAAACAGGATGAAATAACAGAAATAGAATTCAAAATAGGTGTAGGAAAGATCTGGATTAAGAAGAATGTTGAAACCCAATCCAAGGAGGCCAAGAATCATAATAAAATGATACAAAAGCTGACAGACAAAATAGACACTATAGAAAAAAATTAACTAACTTGATAGAGGAGAAAACACACTATAAGAGTTTCATAATCCAATCCCAAGTATTAACAACAGATTAAACCAAGCTGAGGAAATGATCTCAGACCTTGAAGACTGACTTTCTGAAACAAGACAGACAAAAATTTAAAAAATCAGGAGCAAAGAAAACCTCCAAGAAGTATAGAATTATGTAAAGGGACCAAATCTATGACTAACTGGGATCCTCAAAAGAGATGAGGAGAATGAAAGCAACTTGGAAAACATATTTCAGGATATCATCCATGAGAATATCCCCAACCTAGATAGAGAGGCCAACATTCAAATTCTGGAAATTGAGAGAACTCTCAGAAGATACCTCACAAAATCATCCACAAGATCCATAATGATCAGATTTTCCAAGGTCAAAATGGAAGAAAGAATGTTAAAGGAAGCTAGAGAGAAAGCGCAGGTCACCTACAAGGGGAAGCTCATCAGACTAATAGTGAACCGCACAGCAAAAACCCTACAAGCTGGGAGACTATGAGGACCCATATTCAACATTCTTAAAGAAAATAAATTCCAACCAATAATTTCGTATTTGTCCAAACTAAGCTTTATAAGCAATGGAGAGATGAGATATTCTTCAGACAAACAAATACTAAGGGAATTCATTACCACCAGATCTACCTTACAAGAAATCCTGAAAGAAGCACTAAATATGGAAAGGAAAGGCTGTTACTAGCCTCTACAAAAACACACTTAAGTACATAGACCAGTGACATTATAAAGAAAGCACAGACATAAATGTGCAAAATAACCAGATAAAAACATGACAGGATAAAATCCACACATATCAATATTAAGCTTGAATGTAAATGAGTTAAGTGCCCCAATTAAAATGCACAGAGTGGCAAGCTGACTAAAGGAGCATGACCCAATGGTATACTGTCTTCAAGAGACCCATCTCACATTCCATGGCACTCATGGGCCCAAAATTAAGGGATAAAGAAAAATCTACCAAGCAAACGGAAAACAGAGAAAAGCAGAGGTTCCAATCCTAATTTCAGACAAAACAAATTTTAAAGCAATGGAGATCAAAAAAGACAAAGAAGAACATTACATAATGGTAAAGGGGTAAGTTCAACAAGAATACCTGACTATCCTAAATGTATAGGCACCCTACACAGGAGCACTCAGATTCATAATAGAATTTCCTAGAGACCTTCAGACAGATTCCTATGCAATAACAATGGAAGATTTCAACAGCCTACTGACAGTATGAGAAAAATCATTGAGGCAGAAAAATTAACAAAGGTATTCAGGACCTGAACTCAACAACCAACCTAATGGATCTCATAGATATCTACAGAACTCTCCACACACACACACACACACATACAAAATAACAACAAACAGAATATACATTCTTCTCATTGACACATGGCACAAACTCAAAAATAGACCACACAATCATGCATAAAATAGTCTTCACCAAATGCAAATGAACCAAAATCTTAATAACCACTCTCCCAGACTACAGCACAATAAAAACAGAAATTAAGACTAAGAAAATTCGTCAAAATCATAAAATTACAAGGAAACTAAATAACCTGCTGCTGAATGACTTTTGGGTAAATAATGAAAATTTGGAAAAAAGAATCAAAGTTATTTGAAACAAATGAGAACAAAGATGCAACATACCAGAATCTCTGGGACACACTAAGGCAGTACTAATAGGGAAGTTTATAGCACTAAACACCCACATCAAAAAGTTAAAAGTTATAAATTTAATATCTAACATTACAACCAACAAAACTAAAAGAAACAAGGGCAAATCAACCAACCCCAAAGTTATCAGAAGACAAGAAATAACTAAAATTATATTTGAACTGAGATATATTGAGACAAGAAAAAAACATTCAGAACATCAATGAGTCCAGTAGTTACTTTGTTTAAAAAAAAAAAAAAGATAGACTGGAAGCTAGCCTAATGAAGAAGCGAGAAGACCCAAATAAACACAATTAGCGATGAAAGAGGGAACATTACCACTGAGCCCATAGAAATAAAAGTAACCATCAGAGACTACTATAAACACATCTGTACATACACTAGAAAATCTAGAAGAAATGGATAAATTCCTGGACACGTATACCCTCCCAGGTGCTTTCTGAGCCAGGAAGAAACTGTTTCCTAAACAGACCAATAATGAGCTCCAAAATTGAATCAGGAATAAATGTCCTACCAACGAAAAGAAGTGACCAGGACCAGAGGGATTCACAGTCTAAATCTTTTTCTTGTTTAAAGGAAAATCTGGTACCATTCCTACTGAATCTATTCCAAAAAACTGAGAAGGAAGGACTACTGCTCAACACATTCTATTAGGCCAGCATCAACCTGATACCAAAATCTGGCAGAGACTCAACAAAAAAGAAAACCTCAGGCCAATATTCTTGATGAACATAGATGCAAATGCCCTCAACAAAATACTGGCAAACAGAAGCAAAACAAGTCTCTATGAAATTCCAAAGTTTCCCACGTCTTCCTATCTTCTGAGTCTTCTAAGTCTCTAGGAAGTTCCAAACTCCCACATTTTTCTTTCTTCTTCTGAGCCCTCCAAACTGTTCTAACCTCGGCCTATTATCCAGCTCCAAAGTTGCTTCCACATTTTTGGGTATCTTTACAGCAGCACCCTACTCTGCAGTACCAATTTACTGTATTGGTCCACTCTCACACTGCTAATAAAGACATAGCTAAGACTGGGTAATTTATAAATAAAAGTTATTTAATTTCCTCACAGTTCTGCATGGCTGGGGAATCTTCAGAAAACTTACAATCATGGAGAAAGGAAACTCATCACAGGATGGCAGGAGAGAGAATGAGTGCCCAGTGAAGGGGGAAACCCCTTATAAAACCATCTAATCTTGCAATAACTAACTCACTATCTTGAGAACAGGATGGAGAAAACTGTGCCCATGATTCAATTATCTCCACTTGGTCCCTACCATGACACGTAAAGATTATGTGAACTACAATTCAAGATGAGCTTTGCTTGGACACACAGGAAACTCATATCAGTCTATTTAGAAATCTGTAGTTAAGAAAGATCTTCCATGCATTATTTCAAAAGAGCTGAGCTGTAGTTTTCCTTTAGGTGCTGCTCAAACCCGCAACAAGGCTAATGCAATAGAAACGTCAATGCTTCTTATGTTTCCTGGAATAGTTTGTTGAGTCTTTTTTAGAATTTGATTGGCTCTTTCTACTTTCTTGGAAGACTGCAACCTTCATGCTGAATGAAGGTGGTAATGGATTCCTAGGGCTGAAGATACATTTTGTGTTATTTTTGCTATGAAATATGGGTCATTATCACTCTGTAAGCTCTTACGCAGCCCAAACCTAGCAATTATTTCCTTTAATTAGAGTACAGAAACCTCAATTGCCTTTTCAAACTGGGAAGGAAAAGCCTCAATCCAACTGGTAAAGGCATCAGCGAATGCTAATAAACATTTAAACCCTTTATATGGGGTCATCTGAGAACCGTCTTTTGCCAATCATCACCAGAGTAGTACATTCCCCTATGCTGAACAGGACTTACTAAAGGAGGCAGTAAATGTTGGTTACTTGGGTTATTTCAGGCACAGAGTTTACAGGCCTGAGTTACATGCTTTACAGTTTTTAGTAAACCTTTCCTATAAAAAGATGAGACATTAATATGAAGAGAAAATTTTTTCCCGGGTAGAGACATACATATGTTTAACTATTTTCCATTCATTAGCACCCAGTATCAACATCACTAATTCGCCAGCCAGAGAGATCTTGAATTAAACCACGACTGTTAGCCCAGTTTTGCTCCTCTTTAGCATATTCTGGTTCTATTACCAGGAAGGAAATGGGCACTAACATATCTACAACACATCCTTTAATGCAGTGGCTTTAACTACAGCATCCTTGAAGGAGTTTCTCCTTATGACATTGCAATTCCCTTTTTTATGGCCTCTGCGATGAATTACAGCTACGTTTTCAGACAGCAAAACAACATCTAATAGATTTAAAATTTCCAAATGATGTTTTATCGGAGAAACCTTAGTAGTTAAGAGTCCCTGTTCCCTTCAGATAGCAGCATGAGCACGAAACACCAGAAAACATACTTGGAATCAGCAAAATGTTAATAAATCCTTTCCCAATTGCAGGACTTCAATAGGAGTCACTAATTCTGCCTTTAGAGCTGAGGTAGAAGCCAGTAAGGCCTGAGTTTTGATTATCTCATATTGACTGACGATAGCACGCTGGGCTTGTTTCACTGGTGCACGAAGCTACTTCCATCTTTAAATCATTCTACCTTAGGATTATCTAGAGGCTAATCCTTTAAGTCTGGTTGACTGGAATAAACTTGCTCCATCATTTGTATGCAAGAGTGATCTAAGGTGCCTGTGGATTTAGACAGATAGGTAGCTGGGTTCAAATTCTGGCATACATTAAGAATTACATCAGGAATTTCTAGCAACAAAGACTGGTATTTTAATAAACATCCCTCAGTCATCCATTGGCCCCCTTAACCTCTAAGAATCCTTGTACTTGTTGTGAGGTCAAAACCTCTAGATATTGTCCCAAAGTTTGTTGGTTTCATCTACCAAAAGAGGAGTTGCTGAAACTCCCCTGAGGCATCCAGGCAATCCTGATGCTACATGGTCTAATTTTGCTTAGTAAAATATGCCACTTGTTGAGGATGCCTCCCAATTTCTGGACAAGGACACTCAGGGCAGTTTCTTGTTTTTCAGACACATAATGGAAAAACAGCTTATCAAGACTGGGGATCCCTAGGGCTGGAGCTGTTTCTAATTTCTCCTTGGTCGCATTAAAAGTCTGTTTATAATTGCTATCCCACCCAAAAGTATCTAAGTCTATTCCTTTTAGATTCTCATAAAGAGTCTTGGCAGTATGCTCAAATGAAGGTACTCATAGATATCAGAATCCTGCCATTCCTAAAAAACCTCATAGCTGCTTTCTCATTTGAGATTTTGGAATGCCCAAGATGGCTTCCTTTCATTCCAGAGCTATGGCCTGGGTAGCAGGAGTTAAGCCATATCCTAAATATTTAAACTCTTGGATTAAAATTTGGGCCTTATGTAATGAGACTCTATACCCATCAGCTCCCAAAACATTTAGCAACTTAATATTTTTATCCAAGTCCCTTTTGATTGGGCTAGCAATCAAATTATCTACTTACTGAATAATAGCACCCACATTCAATTGTAACATCATTAATTCTCTAGCCAACGCATTTCCAAATGGGGGCTGTCAATAAATCCCTACGGAATAACTGTTCAAGTTAATTGAGAAACAAAACGACTGTTGGGGTCAGTCTATTTGAAAGCAAAGATAAATTATAAATTGGAGTGTACAGGAATACAGAAAAGGGCATCCTTGAGATCTGAGACTAAAATAATTGGCATTCCCAGGGACCTGGGCTAATAGCATATAGGAATTGTGTACTATAAGATAAATGAGAATGACAGCCTGATTGACAGCTTGAAGATTTTGAACAAATCTATCATCTCCTTTAGGCTTCTTAACAGGCAAGACTGGAGTATTACAAGGAGATTCACAGGGCCTTTACAAACTGGATTGCAGAAGTTTCTTCATGAATGGTTGAATCCCTCTTTGTGACTCTGGCTTCAAGAGGTATTGTCTTTTCCAGGGGAATGGGGAGCCAGAATTATGTTGAATGAAGACTGGAAAAATGTTTAATGCCCTGCCTGGAACCCGGGTATTCCATAATATAGGGTTTTCTTGGGAGGTTATTTCAATAGGTAAGGTAGCTAAGTCCACTATTGATTTTTCTCCTTTATCACAGGAAAGGAAAAGGAGCAATCCCATATTTGCCTTGTGATTTCCAAAATATGCCACTGTTTGCAGCTGAATCAACAAATCCCTTTTCAACAAAGGGGTGGGGCATTCAGGCAAGAAAAGAAAAGCATGCAAGAAAACCAGAGTCCCTAAAGAGCTGCTTAAATGATAGGTAAAAATAGTACCCATGAGCTTGCCCATCTATCCCTGTGATCATACAGCTTAGGGATGACAGAGACCCATTATAATGGGTTAAAACAGCGTAAACATCCTCCATGTCCAAAAAGATGTTAATATTCTTACCTGTCACTTTAAGGGTTACCCAAGGTTCCTCTGGACGTATGGCTAGTTGTCCAATGGAAACTGCAGTGGAAAGTCTCAGGACCTGTCATTCCTGGGTATGCTAGGCTATTTTGGCCATCATTGGTTAGGTGCTGATGGCTTCCTTCAGAGCACTGGGCATGCCTTCTTCCAAAGGCCAGTTTTCCTACAGCGTACACACTGATTTATGCCCAAGGCATGATGACTCAGAAGGATAGCTTGGGGCTTTTCACCTCTAGTATTTGTTATCCAGGTCAAGAACTGCAAGGGCGACCATGTGTGGAAGGAAATTTTAAGATTGCAGTCACGAGCTGCACCTTGAGGAAAGTTGTTATAGCTCTTTCTACATCCTCTGTTTATCCCTATTATTAAAAACTATAAATGCCACATCTAAAAGCTGATTTATAGGATTCTGGGGACTCAAAGCAGCTTTTTGTAGTTTCCTATGGATTATCAGGGACAGAAGGGACTATAAAATACACTCCCAATAAAGTCTGTCCTTCCCTTGACGTGGGATCAGTGTTAGTATATTTCCTAATTGCATCAACTAAACTCCCTTGAAACAATGCTGGATTATCATCTTTACCCTGAGTAACTTCCTTAATCTTTTTATAATTAACAGGCTTCTTTGTCCATTTCTTCATTCCTTCCAACCAGCAAAAGACCATATAATCTCTCCTCTCCAAGTCCTCACTGCCCCTTTGAGAGTTTCATCTCTGATCTTGATGGGGACTGCTTCACCAACTACCTGGTAGATATTATTGTTAGGGTTATGGGCCAATACCACATCCACATGAGTTCTAGCTGTCTCAAAAATTCATTTGTTCTCTTCTGCTGTACAACAAATAGAAAACAACTAACTATAAAACAACCAGGTCTAACTATAGGTCATAGATAATCCTTCAAACTTATCTGTGAGTTTTTCTGGGTCTTCAGATAAATGAAAGTTTTTTCTTCACATAAAGCCAAATCAGACAGAAAAGATAAACCATACTCTTACAGTGCCTTCTTTCCTATTTTACACTTCTCAAAACAGACAAAGATTGCCCTTTGGAGGTTGATAAGAGGTTCCACTAGGAGGAGTACTGGCAGGTCTAGGTTCCTCAGGGAGTGGTGGGTATAAGATGAGGCTAGACAGATAAGGAGATGAAGGAGTTTCTATAGAAATTCCAGATGGGCTAGGAGGGAAAGGGGTCTCTGCACCTGAAGCATCAGAACTGACAGAAGGAGGTCCTACTCCACACAGAAGTGCCTGAAGTGCCTGCTTAACTGCAGTGGGGAGAGCTTACTTCAAGGGATCATCTAGTATTTCTAAATATTTTTCTTCCCTTCCTTTTATTAAATGTGCACACACCTGTTGCAGTGTTTTTTCCTGACTCAGCAGTAAAAACACTTGAACATATGGTATTTTACCCCATTTTCCCACTCACTTACAAAACAAATCAAGTTGTAGTATACTATTAAAGGCCATAGTCCAGATAAATGACCATTTGCTTGCCTTTCTTAGTGATATCAAGGCCAGACTATATTACAGAAAGATATAAATTTCCTTTTTTTAAGCTCATCTTGTTTACATTGTTACCAAGGTTGAAGAATACATCCTAGTGGTGAATTCTTTGGGATTAATGCTGTGGTCCCTGTGAAGGAGGCAAATGACATTAAAGAAAAATTCTAAGCCTTCAAGATTGTACTGACACTGGCCAAGATCCATTAAAAAGGAAAAGAGAGTGTTTAAGGCCAGATGTGCTATTAATGAGGAAATCCTTGCTGAAAATTAGATTTTCTTATTTATAGTAGCCAGATAATATAAATGAGCTAAGCCATATGCCTTAGATAACCTACAATATGGAAACTGACAAAAGAAATCCTGAATAAGGCAAGGGTAATGGGAAGGATTCAGGTAGGGATGACCAGAGCAAGCAGGTTCTGGTCAGTAGTGGCAACGTAGATTGGACAAACAAAGCTGATTTGCCCAAATCCAAGAAAGAAAAAAAGCTTTGTTAGTGAGCAAATGAAACAAAACAGGAAGAAAATGTCCCTTGGCTTTCATCCTGGTGCTTTTTAATTTTGCCTAAAGGAGTGATACAATTTAGTTCTGTGTCCTCACCCAAATCTCATCACAAATTGTAATCCCCACATGTTGGAGGTGGGGTTTGGTGGGAGGTGATTGAACCAGGGGTCAGACTTCCTGCTTGCTATTCTCATGATAGTGCGTTATCATGATACCTGGTTGTTTGAAAGTTTGTGGGACTTCCCTGTTTTCTTGCTCTCTCTCTCCTGTCAACATGGTTTTTGCCTCCTTTTGCAGCCACAAACATGGTGCCCTATGTCTCTGTCACTCCAGCTCTAGCCATGTCTAGAAGGGACCAAGGAACAGCTTGGGCCATGGATTCAGAGGGTGTAACCCCAAAGCCTTGCAGCTTTTGTGTGGTGTTGGGCATGCTGGTGCACAGAAGACAATAATTGAGGTTTGGGAACCTTCATCTAATTTTCAGAGGATATATGGACATGCTTGGATGTCCAGGCAGAAGTCTGCTGCAGGGGCAGAACCCTCATGTGGAACCTCTACTAGGGCAGTGCAGAGAGGAAATATGGGGTTGGAGCCCCCACACAGAGTCCCCACTGGGTCATTGCCTAGTGGTGTTGTGAGAAGATGGTCACCATCCTTCAGATCCAAGAATAATAAATTCATCAACAGCTTGCATCATGCCCTGGAAAAGCTGCAGGCACTCAACACCAGCTCATGAAAGCAGCCACATGGGCTATTCCCTGAAGAGCTACAGAGGTGGAGCTGCTGAAGACTTTGGGAGCCCACCCCTTGCATCAATATGCCCTGGATGTGAGACATGGAGTCAAAGGAGATTATTTTGGAGCTTTAAGATTTAATGACTGCCCTGCTGGATTTCAGATTTCGATGGGGCATGTAGTCCCTTGGTTTTGGCCAATATCCTCCTTTTGCATTGGGAGAATTTATCCAATTCTTGTACCCCAATTGCATCTTATAAGTAACTAACTTGCTTTTGACTTTACAGGATCCTAGGTAGAAGGGATTTGTCTTGTCTCAGATGAAACTTTGAACTGTGAACTTTTGAGTTAAGACTTTAGAGGACTGTTTGCAAGGCATAAATTATTTGAAATGTGTAAAAACATGAGAGCTGGGAGAGGGCATGGGCAGAATTATATGGTTTCGTTCTGTGCCCTCACTCAAATCTCATGTCGAATTGTAATCCCTCTGTGTCAGGGGAGGAACATGATGGGAGGTGATTGAATCATGGGGACAGACTTCACCCTTGCTGTTCTTTTGACATTGAGTGACTTCTCATGAGATCTGGTTTTTTGAAAGTGTATGGCACTTCGTCTTTTGCTTGCTCTTTTTCTCTTCTGCCACTGTATGAAGAAGGTCCTTGCTTCTCCTTCTCCTTCTGCTGTAATTGTCAGTTTCCTGAGGCCTTCCAGTCATGCTTCCTGTTAAACCTGCCGAACCTGTGAGTCAATTAAACCTTTTTTTCTTCATAAATTACCCAGTCTCAGGTAGTTCTTTACAGCAGGGTATGAACTGGCTAATACATGGGCATAGAGGCAGCAAAACATAACCACATATACTAATCTTATTGCTCATAGCTGTTAAATATCAAATCTTAATTGACAATGTTAGCGACAGAGCCTTAGCAGCTAAAACCATGAAATGAATTAAATGTAAAAAAAAAAAAAAAAAAACAAATCTTGCAATGCCTTTTGTTCCCAATTTTTCTCAGCTATGTGATGAAGACAAGAATATACATGAAAATTGGGAGGTGCAAAAGGGAAGGAAAATTTAAAATCCTGCAGGATCATTTAAGCAAGGTTACCTGCAAATGGCAGTAAAGCAAAGCCAGCATCCAGGAAATTAATTCATGCAGCAAAGAGTACAAGACATATTAATCCAAAGAAAATAGCAGTTAGTATCCCATAGTGCCAAATCCATTTTTCATCAAGATGGGCCTTATTGAGGGGCTCCACTAACCCCCTAAGTCTTAGGAGGGAGTCTAACCTTCCTAAGTTGGGCCTCTAACCAAAGTTTTGGACAATTGTCTTCATATTTTACTAAGAGGGTTCTTTAACCCCCTATATCTTAGAAGGTACTCTAACCCTTCTAAGTTGGACCTGTAACCTAACTTTGTCCTTTATCTGTGATAAAATGTACTCTACCACTTAACCAAAATCATCAGCCAATGAGTGCTGCACAGATTATTTTCTTTTGGGTCAGGGGTATCTCCAGTATCTTCCCTTCATGTTTGCCATGGAATATGTTACCAGAACAGGATTCTAATCTATGCCCCAGGAAAAGGTTCTTGGATCTCATGCAAGAAATAATTCAGGTCAAATCCACAGAGTAAAGTGAAAGCAAATTTATTAAGAAAGTAACAGAGTGAAATAATGACTACTCCATAGGCAGAGCAGGGCATTCCCAAAAGGATGAGAAGTAATGCATCCACCTTAGGTACAATTCTTATTTATATATAAGATAATGAAAGAAAAAATCATGAGGGAGATGTGCTTTACTATAAGGACTTCTGACAAAGGATTATAAATCTTTACTGACTTTTGCACGTATATATATATCATTATCTTAAGGCAAAACTTACTCTTAAATTAAGGCTTTTGTTCTTAAGGCATGGGACATCAGGATATTTCCTGAGTCTGTTAAGTCCTGGGTCTGTTTGGTAAACATTATTAATTTGTTCCCTTAACTGTAAATAGCTTTTTGCTAAGAATGCCTAAACTCCTGGAAATGCAGCCCAGTAGGTCTCAGCCTCATTTACTTAATGAACTAGCCCCTATTCAAAATGAGTTGCTCTGGTTTGAATTCCTGACAAAATGAGGAAGGAATATTCCAAAATATTAGCAATGATCATTTCTGAATGGTAGTACTATAGTCAATTTTTAAAATTTTATTCTTTATACTTTTGTATATTACATTTAAAATGTCCAATTTAATGATAGAATATTAACCAAAAATGGTTAATGGGATTTAAATTACTGTGACTTCCTTGGAGAGTTGCCTCTATGACTTGTTGTTTCTATGCCAATATTAAAACCACCTTTGCAAAAGTTATATCAGTTAGAAGATTGTAATAGTAAGCTAAGCTAACCTCACTCCCATCTTGCCTTTCCCTTAATTGTTCCTGGGGTATTGGGCCAAGCTAACTTTGGAAGACATTTAGGCTACAATTTCAATGATAATAAGCCTTGCCCAAAACTCAACAGCTTTTGTAAAGCTAACGGAGGGCCATCAGACTGAGGGGATGAGAGAAGCCTGAGTCCTGCTAGGGTTCAGACATTATTCCAGAAGTTGTAAGATATGCAACTTCCCCAATTATGCCTGCAAATAACACCACTATTGTAGATTAGCCTTTTGAGATATCTTTCCAGGCTTTTTGCATGTCTGACATCCATGGCTTCACCTGGAACAACAACACAGCTCCTATGGCCCTACCCAGAAGCAAATCTGCCCATAGAAGGACACCTTCAACATCCTCTGATTTCATCTCTGTTCCAACCAATCAACAGTAGGCACCTGTTACCTGGCCACCCCCATGGCTTCCCCCAAACTGCCTTTGAAAACCCCCTAACCTACCATCATTGAAGCAAATAATTTGAGTAGGAACTCCTCCCACCTGGTGTGACTGGCCTCATGTCTATTAAACTCTTTCTCTATTTCTATGCCATGGTCTTTATACAGTGGGCAGGAGGTACCGCTTGTGTGATTACAATATGGCTGGTCAACCCTTTTTATATCTGACACATTTTCTCTTTGGCTATATTATTTATTATTATTATTTTTTTTATTATTTTTTATTGCATTTTAGGTTTTGGGGTACATGTGAAGAACATACAATATTGTTGCATAGGTACACACATGGCAGTGTAATTTGTTGCCTTCCTCCCCTTCACCTATATCTGGCATTTCTCCCCATGCTATCTCCCTACAACTCCCCACCCCCCACTGTCCCTCCCCCCCTACTGTCCCTCCCCTATTTTCCCCTAACGTACTCCAGTGTATAGTGCTCCCCTCCCTGTGTCCATGTGTTCTCATTGTTCAACACCTGCCTATGAGTGAGAACATGTGGTGTTTGATTTTGTGTTCTTGTGTCAGTTTGCTGAGAATGATGGTTTCCAGGTTCATCCATGTCCCTACAAAGGACACAAACTCATCGTTTTTGATGGCTGCATAATATTCCATGATGTATATGTGCCACATTTTCCCTGTCCAGTCTATCATTGATGGGCATTTGGGTTGGTTCCAGGTCTTTGCTATTGTAAACTG